>JAHKKF010528046.1:2213-15502 GCA_019740295.1 Labeo calbasu | reverse complement strand
TACGAAAGCGACACCTACAGGTTAATGCTGGTAGCGGAGGTAATATTACGTTTAGTTTCTTTCATTTTCGAGTTAGTTTTGAGAGATACGGGGCTAGATGGTGGTTCAGCATTCTCCTACTGCTACGAAACTTTGTGTTTACTGTTAAAACTTCTTGTCAGGGAGGGCAATACCCTGTAAGTATTATTTATGTCTGCTAATGTGACGAACATAACTGTAGTGAGACAATTTTCTGTTAAAGTAGTGCGTACTGAAATGACGGCTCGTCAATGTTCGGCTACGTCGTGATAACGATACTCTGTGATGATAGACCACCGCACAAGTTGTATGTGAGTTTAAAGGAGCTTTATTTGTATTTTACAGTTTTTACAAAAGAGAATAAAGGACAAAAGGAATGGATCATCAGGCTGCATTAGTGGTTCTTTATGCCTTTTCTGTTTAGCTGACTGGATGGCTAGGCAGCGAGTCCTAGCGAGGCCAGAACATCTGGGTCTATCGCGCCGGAGTCTGATTGTGAGCGACGCTCTGTTTCCTCACACTCAGACTCGGGGCATGAATTTGCTAGTTCCACGGGATCAGGAATTTCAGGTAAGTGCTGCGTCCAGCAGCCTGTCTCTACTTCGTGACGCTACGCTTCCCAGGTTAAGCCACGTTTCTTCCTACGACTCCCCCACCGCGGGTACATCCGTAACCGTTCCGTTGATTACTCTTGCACACAGGCCGGGGGCCTGGTTAGCTCTACCCAGTCAGTCTCGTTGGTTGATCCTGACGGTCCGACTCGGCTATGTGATTCCGTTTGCCAGGTGTCCGCCCAGGTTCAGGGGTGTCCTTTACACTTACGTCCATTTGGACAATAAGAATGGTGGGTTACGGCCAATCCTCGAACTTCGAGTCCTGAATCAGTCACTTCACAGGCTACCGTTTAAGATGCTGAAGCAGAAATGTCTACTTTCTTGCATTCGGCACTAGGATTGGTTTGCAGCCATTGACCTGAAGGACACATACTTTTTACCTCTGCACAGGCCATTTCTTCAGTTTGCTTTCGAGGGTCGGGCGTATCAGTACAAAGTCCTCCCCTTTGGGCTATCCCTGTCTCTCTTAACCAAACTAGTGGAGGGTGCCCTGTCCCCACTTTGGAAGAAGGTCATTCGGATCCTCAACTATCTCGACGACTGGCTCATATTAGCTCACTCGCGGAATCTGTTGTGCGAGCACAGGGATCTGGTGCTTCAGCACCTCAGCCATCTGGGGCTTTGGGTCAACTGAGAGAAGAGCAAGCTCCTTTGAAACAACTTGACAATATTATTGTGGGTTTCAACAGATAATAAAAGGATCTTAGTAATCATTAGTAAACAAGATCTAATTTTTTTTTTTTTTTTGCCACTATGTGTTGCCCATAGAAAGCACATTATCTGACAGGAGACTTTAAATACTTCAAACAAATGCCCAACACAAAACAAATAGTACACACAGTCTCAAATCTCTCTTAAAACACACAGACTCAAATCAGATTGCTCAGAATACAAGATGGCTGCTGGGGAAATGATGTCATGATTTTTAAAGTGCTGTGCACCAATCAGGAGACAGCAACAATCAGCCTGTCAGATGACGTTTCCTAGACAGACTGATAGAGAAATAATGCAGCTTGTAGCTATTTTCTCTTAAACAATTTTCTGTAGGGTTAGGTATCTTGCCTTGCTAAATTTTTGTGTAATTTGCCTAAAGCTGGCACATCATATCCACACTAGGACTTGTCAAACTTGTCACAACCCTAACCCCTAAACCCCGGAGAAACAGAATCCTGGGTTATCTGTGTTCACGTTTCATACTGATCATACTATACCTGTGGTTAACTGTTAATCCTGGGTATTCATTAACAGACGTTTCACACTGTGCATTCCTAAACCCTGGGTTAACGTTCTTATTTGCGGTATTACTGTCACTGATTGGACGAACAGCAGGCAACCTGTTTACACAGCTTTTCCCATGTCTTGCCAGTTATTAAAAAAAATGTTAAAAGATACCAGCCTCAGATAATTTGTCAGTTACGTTCTGTAAACGTACAGATATGTTCCTGGACCGACCGACGCAATATAGACATGATCTGCATGTCGGACAGACATCTCATGTTTGTTGGGAATATGCATTTTTGTTTTTCAAAGTAACGACCAAGCGGCTAACGGCAGACAGTGAGTTGATCATAGCACCGCTTTCAAATTACAGGTGTGAAACCTTTCTTTACCTGGGGTTAAAAGTAGTGTTAAGAACAATGATAACCCGGAATTAAGCGCAGTGTGAAAAGCCTTTTAGACTTAATGATCTCTAAATTGTGTTTCTGCTCAAAATTCAGTTCAGCATAGGGTTGCTATTCCCAGAGACCCCACAATATTTCACATTTTGGATTTCTCCCTTAACTGATGTAGAGTAACCCTTAGTAACTTAAACCATTTTTTCCCTGTTTTAAACAATTTATGACATGCAAAGGCAATGCAAGTGAAATAAAAATTACATCATTCGGCACGCTAGATTAGAATCAAAATACGTATGTTATACCAGTTATCACCCAACACTCAATTTCCCTGAGGTCCAGTTGTACTGGAGTGACAAACAGATGAAAAACAAGATATTGTTGCCTCGAATTATTAATATGTGACTATGTTTTATTAATAATCTCATTTTAATAATTAATCATTTTTAATTATTTCAATAATTTTAATAATTAATTTGTTCCTTCGTTTTGGGTGAATAGTAGCATTGTTTTACTAAATTGTTCCCTTGCATAGGTATCAACTGAAAAAAACAAAAAAAAAAAAACACTTTTAATAAAATTATTTTCAAATGATTTCTTCCTGTGTATCGTGTTGTGGACTCCACAATTCACAAAATGCCTGTGTGTTTGCAAGGCATAAAGGTTCATTATTTATCACTAGTGTAATGATGTATGAAGCACAGCTCACACAGAAATCATTTTCACCAAACACTTTATTTTGGTCACCGCAGGAAACTTACATGACCAGCTTTAACATGATGTGCTCATGACTGGCAAGCTAATAAACGTCACTATCAGTCAATTAACATGATATTGAAACACCTTTGTGTAGTGTTAACTACAATGACTGAACAAATAAAATGCATGCTTATGTGTGTCATAAGGACAAATTCTTAATTTGGATCCAAAATATCTTCATTTTTTTGCACAGGACTGATAGAATATGACGGCTAGACTGTTTTTAGAAATTAGATCCAATTACAATGTGTCCCTTACTAATTTGGAACCAGGACAGGCAGATCAAATAACATTTCGATGACAAACGCAATTACACTTGTCATGTACGTGGACAACGTTCAGATACCGGTCGCAAGTTAATACAAAGTATAAACATGGCCAGTTTGTCTAAAACGACAGACAATCTGAGAGATGTAAACAGCCCAAATGTCGGACTATAATATCAGCACTCCTAGAAAGATGCTTAACTAGTCATATTTGACTTGACCAGAACTGTTGTGTAAACTAAACTAATATTTATCACTCATTAGGATGTGTGATACTGGCTTAGGCCCAGCATTGCCACAGTCCCCAGCTGACCAATAGCATGTAAAAACACCACAGGAATAGATGAGTGTGATATACTACACCACAGTCAGATGGTACACCCATAGAGGCACTGGAGCACAAAGAGATTAGGATAATAATTCCGAAGCCAAGAAAGGCCTTTCAAGAGAGAACGTATAAGATTGCAGCCCGCTATCAGGTTGGCTCTGGTTCGCCCTAGATGACATTGTGAAAGGTGTCAGTCTGTAGACCAAGTTACACGCTCATTTATATTTACTGTAACCTCAATTCTTCAACCTCATTTTTGGAAAGCAAATAATACAAAAGTTTTACCTAAAAAATATAGATGGATTTTTAAAAAGTGATATATATATATACATATATATATATATATATATTTATGTGTGTGTGTGTGTGTGTATATATATATATATATATATATATATATATATATATATAACAATTTAGACATTGTTAAAGCCTGTTGTCTTTCTAAAAATATGTATTTTTAAAATTCCATATATTCTTTAGATTCTGCAAATGTAAATGGAAGGAACATAGATAAACCCACATGAGACTCTGATGACAGCAAAGCAATCAGCAATTATTAAAATTATTACAATAAATTGCTACAGAGAATTTCAAACCTCTATATTTTGTTCATTTTATTTAAGAAACCATGAATATATTTTAGTGTATAAAGTGTTTAGGTGACGCAAATGTGTACATACTAAAAAAAAAATGCAACAGAACATCAAAAAACAAACTCACTGTAAGGAACAAACTCATCATTTTGGTGTTTTTAACTTCAAACCATTGCATCTGGCTTAAATACAAGTCCTTTATCCATAATGTTGCTTTCTTCAGCATAAAAAGTGGTCTGGTCTGAATCAGAAGAGAAATCTGCACAGATTAAGCAGCGTTTACAAGACAAAACACCTCTAAACAAATAAGTGTGTGTGGATTTTGATGCGAGAGAAAACAGGAGATGGACTTTTTCACCGAAGGAAACCTTATTATGGATTATGAACTATTATGGCCTTGCAGCTTTTCTCTTCACAAGATGTTAACTGATGGACTGGAGTGGTGTGGATTACTTGTGGATTACAGTGATGTTTTTATCAGATGTTTGTGACGGCACCCATTGGTGAGCGTGTGATGGAATGACACATGTCTCCAAATCTGATGAGGAAACAAACTCATCTACATCTTGAATAGCCTGAGGATGAGTAAATGTTCAGCAAAATTTCTGTTGGGGTCAACTATTCCTTGAATGAGGAAGTCTTATCTACAAACTAAAATCTGATGAACATTTAGTCAGTGTCAGTTTGTTGTTGAACATTTAATCAGTGATCATGCTGTTCTATTGGCTTATGATTCAAAAATGACTGTCAAGACAATACGAATGATGTGTGCTCATTGTGGATGACGCGTGCAACACTGATTGGCACCATTTAATAATTTAAGACATTTCACTGGATACAGGCAACTTTAGACCTTAAACGTATACCTTACAAACAGCATGTCTTATGCATGAGCTGATTACTTTAGTTTGACTTTTCAAAAGGACTTGTATTATATGCTGTCTGCTAAAGCATTGTTGATGGAAGAGACACAATGCAGGTGTTTTGCTTCATGCACATTTGATAATTTTCAACATGTAAGCAGAACTTATTATTAGGAGTCAGTGAAATGTAGACATTCTGTAAATACCTGTAGAGACCAATTCACTTTTTATCTTCAAGATTTGGAGTGTCGCTATGGTCTTTGTACTTTAGCTAATTCCATTAAGTTCATTATTTTATACTATTTTTTGGAACGTCATGAATAAGCAGTTGAGCCAGTATTACATTTCAGTAAATTTGCATTGTAGATGACCACATGACACTACTGGGTTACCAAAGCTACATGTCGTCAGCTAGTCTGCAGGTTGCAGTTGGAACAAGACATCATCAATTATTTAGGCCAGAGTCAGTTTGATTTGTCTCCTGATGATTACACATGCTCCTGTTCAAGCATCTCACGGTTGTTTGTCAGTGTTAAGATAGTGTGATATGAAACAAAATTTTATTTGGATGAATGAGTGATCAGATGTAGCATTTTCACCTGCTGGACTAGAGCCGGGTGGTGAAAACTTTTTGAGTTTGAAGATCAGGGTAAATTTAACTTATTTTGTCTTCTGGGAAACATATAAGTATCTTCTATACCTTCTGAAGGTCAGTACTAAATAATAATGAAAAGGATATTTAGACAAAATAAGAAAAATGTACACATCTTCTGTTCAAAAGTTTTCACCCCTTCTGTTTCCTTCTGGAGCATCAGTGAGTGTTTGAACCTTCTGTAATAGTTGCATATGAGTCCCTCAGTTGTCCTTAGTGTGAAAAGGGTTCAAATACACAAAAATGCTTTTTTGTGTGACCTAACAGTTATTTCTGAAGAACAGCAGGCAGTTTAACTGTTCAGGACAAACAAAGGGACTCATGAGCAACTATCACTAAACAAAAAAATACAGCAGTGGGTCATTCAGGTAACAACACAGTATTAAGAATCAAGAGTATGTAAACTTTCGAACAGGGTTATTTTTATAAATTATAAATAACTATTATTTTCTCTTGTGGACTATATGTAAACATTTTTTATGTGAAATATCTTATTCAGGTCAGTACTAAATAAAAAATAACATGCATTTTGTATTATCCCTCTTATTTTGGTAAAATAATTAACATTCAAGGTGTATTTAAAATTTTTAACCTCAACTGTACATAAAACTGTTTTCAACACTTAGATTAATAAGATCCATTATTAATAAGTGAGCACTGAAGACTGGAGTAATGGTGCTTTGATGACAGCATTAAATTACATTTTAACAGATATTCAAAAAAAAAAAAAAAAAACAGCTATTTTAATTTGTAATAATATCTCTCAATATTACAATTTTTGCAGTAAAGTGATAAAAGCAAACTTGGTGAGCAGAAGAGAGTTCTTTCAAAAACATTAAAAATTCTGAATTATTCCAAACTTTTGGTGAGAGTTAGAGATTAGTAAGGCATTATATTCACATTTCCTTCAAACTCATGATACAACATGTTGCTCCTGCAGTTTACTTGCTGGTTTTTACCCGGTTTGTTAGTAGCCTATCTAGAGTAGTAGCCTGTCAAAATCCCACACGATCTCTCTCATCAGGAACTAGTTCTAGTTACCACTGTCTCGGGTTCAGCACTCATACACTATTCATGGCCATATCACATCTCTCCTGCCCATCTTCAGGCTTAGACCAAACCAGACTCTTTTTGAGTTACTTTTGTGGCCTCTCTGTTTCTGTCATCCAAATGTCAATAATGAGTTTGTAGGCTATTTATTTTAAAGACATCTTGATATCGGAATCGGTGTGTCCTTCCTGCAAACTCCTAGATGTGATTCAGGAAAGAGAGAAGCAGCTGCACTGTACGGTAAGTTTGCAGTGTTTCATCAGACTTTGCATGCAAGTCTTTCTTGCTTTGTGTGTCATGGAAAACCAAACAGTGCAATCCTGTGTAACTTAATGACGACGGCTTTCAGATTTGGCTTAACTGTTGTGGTGTTTGGTGTATTAATGAAAACATTAAACTTAATGGAAAACGAATCAGGATGTTCAGAATTCACTTGCTTGTGGAATTGAGGATGTTTCAGTAATAGTTTTAAATATATATTGGATTAAATCATTATTAAACCACCATTAAACCTTACTATATAATTGCTGTTTAAGAAAGAAAAACTACCAGATACTATTAGAAACTAGTAAAAACTGTTGGTTTGTCTGCACAGAATCCATTAGCTCTATTTTGATTGCATAAAATCAGTTGGCTCGAAGTACACATACTTCTCAGTCTTGAATGTGCAACTGATCATTTTTCTTTCTTTCTTTCTTTCTTTCTTTCTTTCTTTCTTTCTTTCTTTCTTTCTTTCTCATTTACAACATTTAGCACGTTTATTTAAAGGTAATCTATTTGTCATAGATGCACTCGTCTATTTAGATGGTTATACTGATTATGCAAATTAATTCAGTGTTAATTAAATTCATGTATCTGCTAATTATTGATGAGCTAGGTTAATAAACTTTATTTAATGAGGGTAAATAATTTTTGGATGCCTGGCTGATTGGAATGGAATAAATCAAGTTACAAAGACATTACTGTTATATTTAAATTGAGAGATGTTTAACTTTTAGTTTTCATTTTCACGTTCAAAAGATTCATATACCCAGAGGATAAGTCAAATTCATAACAATGAAGCGTAACAAGCATCGAGCCTCCAAGGATGATGGCAAAGGTCAAGGTGAAAGATTTTATTAATTATGTGAACATTTGTAAATTATTGTGAACATAGTTATTTCAGTATTTTTTATGGCGAATAATTAATATATTTTAAAAAATGCAGTATTATTTAATATTTACATAATAATGTGTTTCATAAATTATATTAAACATTTTATGTGAATGTTGCCTTAATTTATTGCGGGGAAAAAATAATAAATAAATAATTAATTTTAAAACTATAGTGCTGTTCATAATGACATCTCATCATATTTGACTCGTTAAGATGAGCCGGCCATTCTGGAGACGGAGGATATGAGGATGCCAGACCCTGATACCATCTCACTCGCATCAGTAACTGCCGTCACAACCAACGTCTCCAACAAGAGGTGACCAAAAACTAAAAAGCCACATGAATACAAATGTTACATTTATGCTGTGTTATGTATTATTTATGATATGTTCTAACAAACTATATTACCGTATTCTAACATAGTATGTTGATCAACTCTTTGTACTTTTTTCCACCCAAATACGCCGTAAATGTTTTAGATCAAAGCCTGACATCAAGATTGAGCCTAGTGCTGGAAGACCAGTGGATTTCCAAGTATGTAGAATGGCAAATTGTCATTTATGACAGAAAGTTAATTATTTTGTAAATAAAAGAGAACTTGCACGCATTTCAAGCTATACATTTCACACAAAGTTTGTTTCAACAATAGATGTAGTGTTGGAAATGAAGACAGTCAGTGTTGTGCAGCGTTGGGGGTAATGCATTAAAAGTAACGCAAGTTACGTAATATTATTACTTTTTCCAAGTAACTAGTAAAGTACTGCATTACTTTTTAACTGACAAGAAAACATCAAGAAAAATATTCAAATATTCAAGAAAATAAAACAGTTACTTTTTTCAAATAAGTAACGCCAGTTACTTTTCCCCCCATTTATTGATTACAAGCTCTCCTGTCCCCACGTTAAGAGAAATCGGGAGTAAGATGTTAGTTCTAGAATAAATGTGAACATGCATTAATTCATCTCACTCACAAAAAACAGATTCAGTATTCCTCAAAATGAATAAAAACAGTGAAATTCAACTCAGAATATGACGCAAACCTACAAAAATTAAATATGCTAAATAATACAAATAAATATGCATTTAATACCATTTTATTAACCAATGTCTTTCCTGCCAACCTTCGATGATGCAATTCAACCATACTAATAAGCAAAAATTACTCAAGATAATCTAACATTTTTTTTCTACTGCGGTCTACTGTACAGACGTGAATTTACTTTTCTCAAAGCCTGAGGCTTTTGGTGTGAAAAGGCTTTTACATTTGCCAAAAATAGAACTTTTTACATTAAAAACAAATAATCAAGCCCTGCCCAGATTTAAAAAATAAAGTAACGCATTACTTTCCATAAAAAGTAACTAAGTAACGTAATTAGTTACTTTTTTAGGGAGCAACTCAATATTGTAATGCATTACTTTTAAAAGTAACTTTCCCCAACACTGGTGTTGTGTTTGTTCGTTGTTAATGGAACATGTTGGTATAGTTAAATTGAAGAATTACACCTGTGGATTTTCTGCTTAGAACACAAGTCTTTATAGATCTTTCATTGAGAACGACTAAAAATCATTGATTCAAAAACACTGAGCAAAAATTATGAAGAGACGTGACATTAATTGACAAGAACTTGCAGCATTTGAGATACACAGATATAATAAACCTAAAGTTTTGTATCACTCAGACATTTTTGTGCCAGTTTGGAGCTAGTGTATATTTGAATACAATACCGTTCCTCATACAGTATTTTGTAAATGTGTGTTATGCCCCACTTTCCAGGTCAATGTCACTGTTATAGAGGCCAGACAGCTGGTGGGTCTGAACATGGATCCAGTGGTGTGTGTGGAAATCGGTGATGAAAAAAAATACACCTCAATGAAGGAGTCGACCAACTGCCCTTACTACAATGAGGTACAATGATAGTGCTACAGCGATGAACTACAATGATGTTCCTTTTTAATTTAGGATTGTAATACTGTTCTTTTGCCAAGTATTGATCATGGCAAAGAACTGTACTCAACAAAATAGCAAAATAATCATATCAAACCAAATGATCATCTTAAAGGAATATTTCACGAAAAAATGAAAATTTGCTGTAAATGTGCTTACCCTTCAGGCTATCCAAGATGTAGATGAGTTTGTTTCTTCTTTAAATTTCTAGAAATGTGTCATTCCATCAGTCTCACCAGTGGATCCTCTGCAGTAAATGGGTGCCATCAGAATGAGAGTCCAAACAGTTGATAAAAACATCACAATAATCCACAAGTAATCCACACCACTCCAGTCCATCAATTAACATCTTGAGAAAACAAAAGCTGAAACAAATCCATCATTAGTACATATATATATATATATATATATATATATATATATATAATTTTATTTTATTTTATTTTATTAACTTCAAACCTAGCTTCTGGCTGAAATATGAGTCCATAATCCATAATAACAATTTATCCAGTGAAATCAGGAGAGAAATCTGCACAGATCATTTACAGAACATTTATAAGACAAAAGTTCCTCACTGGAACTGGATTATGAAGTGTTTTTGACCAGAAGTGACCATTTAAAGTCAAAATGTCCTAAAAATGGATTTGTTTCTAACAAACCTGCAGCTTTTGGCTTCAAAAAAAAAAGTTTAACTAATGGACTGGAGTGGTGTTGATTACTTGTGGATTATTGTGATGTTTTTATCAGCTGTTTGGACTCTTATTCTGACGGCAGCCATTCACTGCAGAGGATCCACTGGTGAGCATGTGATGGAATGCTACACAAATCTGCTGAAGAAACAAACTCATCTACATCTTAGGTGGCCCGAGGGTGAAGACACTTTAAGCAAATTAAAATTTTTGGGTGAACGATTCGGTAACACTTCAGTATAGGAAATAATTCTCATTATTAACTAGTTGCTTATTAGCATGCCTATTCATAAAGTATGGACATTTTTTAGTACCCATGAGGCACATATTCTGCATCACCTTATTCTACATCCCTAATCCTACCCAATACCTGAACTTAACAACTACCTTACTAACTACTAATAAGCAACAAATTGGTAGTTTATTGAGGCAAAAGTCATAGTTAATAGTTTGTTAATAGCGAGAACTGGACCTTAAAATAAAGTGTGGCCAACTATTCCTTTAATGTTGCTAATATAATGTTTTCATAAAATCTTCCCTTTTTTTAGTACTTCGTTTTTGACTTCCACGTTCCTCCTGATGTCATGTTTGACAAGATCCTCAAAGTGTCGGTAAGTAGCATCAAATATCAATTTTGAATAGTTAAATCCTGGAATTTTTATTTTTATTAATTTTTTAAGATGGTGCTTTTCTTTTAGCATTAACCTTTGTTTTAAACTTGTTTTAAAATAATGCGTCCATACAGGTGATCCACTCTAAGAATCTTTTGCGAAGTGGCACACTGGTCGGGAGCTTCAAGCTTGACGTGGGCACAGTTTATACACAACCTGGTAACTGGTATTATCATGCTTCTCTAGCTATTTATACTCAAGCTATTTTCTCTGAATGTGCGAGATTTCAGCTTTATTAGCCTCTATTAGGTATATGAATTAAAGAATGACAAAATGCAGTAAACAGTAAAACTATATGCGCTACAAAGCAGTGTATTTTAAGATGATGATAATAAATGAAAATAATATTATAATAAATATCTGTTTGCAATATAAAGCAGCATAATGGATGGTTTTTACACCTGTAAAATATATAGAAACGAATGACAATGGAAGTCTTGCACGTTCAACTTACACAAGCTAAAAAATAAGGTGGATGAAGCTCTCAGTTTGTAGAGTAGAGATTTTCATTTTTTTCTTTACATTTACAGAACATCAGTTCTTCCACAAATGGGCCACTCTATGCGATCCCGATGACATCACTGCAGGATGCAAAGGCTATGTCAAGTGTGACATCGCAGTTGTTGCAAAGGGCGACACTATCAAAACTCCACACAAAGCAAATGAAACAGATGAGGATGACATTGAAAGGTAAAATGACAACAACAACAACAATTTTTTGGAAAACAGTGATGGAAAGCATCACTGTTACTGTTCCTTACACTGAATAAACTCTAAACTCAGGTGTTCCCAGCTTATTTTGACGGACCTATGAAATAAATGCTTGCAGCAGTATTTAATTCAAATGTGAGATATGATATTCTAGCTTATTATTTTACCTGGTACACAACATTATAAATGCTTAGGCCACCCAGATAATTACATCCAACAATGTATAGATTATTTAAAGGTGATTCTATATGCAGAAATTTTTATTGATTACTTTCTTGTTCCAGTAATCTTCTGTTGCCAGAAGACGTCCCAGCTGAGCGTCAATGGGCGAGATTCTATGTGAAAATCTACCGAGCCGAAGGATTGCCCAAAATGAACACCAGCATTATGGCAAATGTGAAAAAAGCTTTCATTGGAGAAAATAAGGACTTGGTTGATCCGTATGTCCAGGTGCAATTCGCAGGACAGAAGGTGGGCATAATTCCTACTAATGGTCGATTGATTTGTTTTAATGGTGTGCAAAGTGGGCAGTTATAATATGAATATATAATATAGTTTAATGATGGAAAATAAGTTTCATCATTAAACAAAACACATTTTACACACAGATCACTAAATAATATTTTAAAATGCACTATGAAGATGAAGACTTTTGAACTGATGTGTCAGAATGGCCAATTCTGTTAAAGGCTCCATGAAATGGATGGCGAACACAGTTTTCTTTCCTGTGCTGATGTATTTCCTGTTGAAACAGGAAGTTTGAGTGGGACATATTGAAGATGTCGTCCCTTCTATTTTATAGTTTACATAACAGCTGTGAACCACTATTTATACTTGCTAGTCAATTTATCACTAGAATTTGGTGTAATACATTTGAACTATTTGCAAATAATATTTTTATTTTAAATATGCATTCACTCTAAATCATATGCATATATGCTAAATGTCTCTTAATATTCAATTATGAATTAGATAAATAACTAAATTATATATTTTGAATTCAAAATGGAAATATTTTCGAGTAGTTTGCAGCACTGGATTGTTGTTGGTTGTTTAACATTTATATTGAAAAAAAGCCTATATCTTACAAAAAATAAATAAATAAATAACTAAATAAAGCACTCTAAAGTCCAGCTAAATGCATTTATTGTCAATTTAAACTATTATACGTTTTCATTTAATTATAAATAACATGCAATTAAAGTCCATTTCCAAAACAAAGATTCACATATAATGTACTCATCCCCTTGTCATCCAAGATTTTCATGTCTTTCTTTCTTCAGTCGTAAAGAAATTATGTTTTTTGAGGAAAACATTTCAGGATTTTTCTCCATATAATGGACTGATATGGTGCC
>JAHKKF010528045.1:23104-36738 GCA_019740295.1 Labeo calbasu | reverse complement strand
GAATAAAAGTATTAATTTCTTAAAAAAAAAAAAAAAAAAAAAAAAAAAGAAACAATAAAAATGTACTGACCCCAAACTTTTGAACGGTAGTGTATATCATATATAAACTATGACTTATCACTTTAATTTTTAATTCAGTTAAAAATTCAATTATTCAATAAGTTGAGACAAAATAAGAGACCATTTTATACTCTAAAATCTTAAATAACGTCTTAAATTCTCATGAAAAAGACAGCAGACAAGGAAAAATAAAATAAGACAAACTGTAAAATGACTGTAATAATAGAAAACTATATAATGATGTATATAATGTATATACTGATATATAAAATGCTGCAAAATAAAAATAAAATAAAATAAAATAAAATAAAATAAAATAAAATAAAATAAAATAAAATAAAATAAAATAAAATAAAAAGTTACACCATCCACCAGCCGGGGCTAGCAGGGCTTTCCTAACCAACCAATCTTGACCGCCTTACTGCAATTAAGTGAGCATGTGAGCCTTCATTTGCACCTCAAGATGTTTTAATGCGTAAATCATCAGTTTGACAGATGAGGAGTGTTTCTTCTCACAGTAAACAAGAACTTGAGCTTTCAGCCCATTTTAAATTCTGCTTCTTGATAACAAACTACAGCATTATGCGTGCAAAACCCATTTATTCAAACAGTGTTCTCAAACAAACCCAAAAACTCTTCTGACAATAAATCTCCAGCATTCACCTGCTGAGCGTTCTCGCCAATGCACTTAAAGAAACAGCCACCCGAAATGACTGTTTCACTCCATCTGAGTCGGCAGAGCCTCGGGCTTCGGTTTGACATACATCAGAGGACATAGGAATAATTTAAGCTCACATTTTATTGACAAAAGCATCTCATGAGCAACTCTAGCTCCTTCAGGAACGTTAGCGCTATTGTAATATTCTCTCGCAGTAATCAGACAGGCTTCTCATACATAGTAAAGCGTCCTGCGCCTCCCCGTTCTCCTCAGCGTGAGCTGTCAAAATCAAAGCCTTTGATAATACTGCTTCCAACTCTTTGAAGTAATTTAAATACAGTTGGCTCTGTGTTGAATTAAATACAATCGGATGGAATATACTTCTGCCCGCACAACAGAGATGAAAAGAGAGGGCGTGTACGGTCACGCCGGGGATGTTCGGGTATCAAATCGAGCTTAACCGAAGAAAACAAATTCACTATTAATTAAATCTGCAGAGGATTGTCAGAGATGTGGCCTGGCAAGTAGCGCATGCGGTCTGACGTTACGCCAAGGCGAAGGTAACTATAGACGTATCAGATTGCTACAACCCTAACAAACCTGAGTTACTCGCCCGCAGGCCATGAAAGATGTAGATGAGTTTGTTTCTTCATCAGAATGCATCACACTGAAGTAAATATGTTGTAAATGTGTTTCATGTTGGCTTTAAACATCAAGCAGAGCCATGTACAGGATGATAGAAGGAAAAGGGGAATGGTGGGTAATGAATTTGGCAAGGATTGTTTTGAGATAAGATGAGATCACACTTACAAAATTCACTTCACTTCGCACTTGCACACACTGACTCAAAGATAGATACACTCAGGTGCACAATACCCAGAGGTGCTTTATCTACACCGTTTCAGTGTTTGAACTGAGAATATGAAGCCCATTTCTCTCTCAGAGCAAAAAATGAAATGGGTAATTGTGAGAAAAAAATACAATAAAAAATAAATAAGTAAAAAAAAAACCCAAAACAAACAAACAAACAAATAAATAAATAAATAAATAAGAAGTACAATACAGTATTGTTCTAGTTAACTAAAAATATTATTTAAAAATAAATCTGGATAATAATACATAAAGCTGAATAAAGCGGTTTTTAATAAGAAATGCTCACAAAACATTAAAAAATTCAAACTAAAAATAAGCTGAAGTACTAAAATTACTAAAACTGAAACAAAACAAAACAAATAAATAAATAAATAAATAAATAAATAAGAAGGAAAATATAGAATTGTTCTAGTTAACTAAAATTTTTGTCATTTGAAATAAAACTGGATTTTAATATATAAAGCTAAATAAAGCTGTTTTTACCAATGAGAAATGGTCACGAAACGATAAATTTAAGCTAAAAATAAGTTGAAGTACTAAAATGACTAAACCTGAAACAATAAATAAATACAGTATTGTTCTAGTTACTTTAACAAACAAGACAAAATTAAAAATAAATAAAAAAATTAAAAATACAGTAATTTAGCTAACTGAAATTAAAACTATTAAATTGTTTTTGTTATTTGAAATAAAGCTGGATAATAATATATAAATATTTATTTATATGTGCTAAAATTACCAAAACTGAAACAAAACAACAAAAAAATAAATAAATAAGAAGTAAAATACAGTATTGTCCTAGTTACCTAAAATTAAAACTTTATTTAAAAATAAAGCTGGATAATAATATATAAAGCTGAATAAAGCTGTTTTTAACCATGAGAAATGCTCATAAATCATTTAAAATTCAACTAAAAATAAGTTGAAGTACTAAAATTGCTAAAACTGAAGCATAAATAAACAAAAAGGAAAATACAGTAATGTTTTAGTTAACTAAAATTAAAACTATTAAATTTTGAAATAAAGCTGGATAATAATATATAAAGCTGAATAAAGCTGTTTTTAACAATGAGAAATGCTCATGAAAAATTAAAAAAATTCAACTAAAAATAAGTTACTAAAATTACTAAAACAAAACAAAACAAAATAAATAAATAAGAAAAATACAGTTCTGTTCCAGTTAACTAAAATTAAAACAATTAAATTGTTTTTGTTATTTGAAATAAAGCTGGATAATAATATATAAATATTTATGTGCTAAAATTACCAAAACTGAAACAAAACAAACAAACAAAAAAATAAATAAATGAGAAGTAAAATACAGTTTTGTTCTAGTTACCTAAAATTAAAACTTTATTTAAAAATAAAGCTGGATAATAATATATAAAGCTGAATAAAGCTGTTTTTAACAATGAGAAATGTTCATAAAACATTTAAAATTCAACTAAAAATAAGTTGAAGTACTAAAATTGCTAAAACTGAAGCATAAATAAACAAAAAGGAAAATACAGTAATGTTCTAGTTAACTAAAATTAAAACTATTAAATTTTGAAATAAAGCTGGATAATAATATATAAAGCTGAATAAAGCTGTTTTTAACGATGAGAAATGCTCACGAAAAATTAAAAAATTTAATTACTAAAACAAAACAAAACAAAATCAATAAATAAAAAAATACAGTTATGTTCCAGTTAACTAAAATTAAAACAATTAAATTGTTTTTATTTGAAATAAAGCTGGATAATAATATATATAGCTGAATAAAACTGCACCTTCAAAAATTACAAATAAGTTGAAGTACTAAAATGACTATAACTGAAACAAAATAAATAAATAAATAAATAAATAAATAAAGCTTTTTTTCAAAACCAAACAGCATGTAAAAAAGATTAAAAACTAAACTGAACTTGAAAATGGAAAATATAAAAAATAAAAGCTTCAAAATTCAAATTGTGATACATAAAATCATAATTTCACACAACACAGCTGTGAAATATTAAGTAACAGTATTAAGAAATAGTTACAATTTTCCACATGCAGTTTCCATATAGAGGTGAGTAAATAATGACAACTAACTGAACCCGTTCTTCTAAAGTAAGCCAATAATTAAATTAAATGAATTAAATTAAATGAATTAAATTAACTTTTAAATTAAATTAAATTAAATTAAATTAAATTAAATTAAATTAAATTAAATTAAATTATTAAATGAAATCTAATTTAATTTTGATAATGTGAAGATGATGAACTGGAAATAATCAATACGTGTTGGTACATTATCACTAAAAGACTGTGGCCCAGCAGGGCTGCATGCAATCAAAACCAGAGATGAACATCAAGAGAGAGAAAACAGCACAGTAAAAACTCATTTTAGATGTGAGGAAGAGATAATATTCAATTTATAAGAACAACGGAGTATTACTGGCACGCATTTACCGCATAGAGATGTATGCGAGAGATACGCAGGAGATGGGAGAGATGCTGGTTGATTAGATCAGACCATTTGCATCATCTTTGGCAGGAAACTTTAATACATAATGCAGAAACGCAGTGATTCGCTGTCATATTTCTTCATCAGAACGCGGAAGTGTCAGATTAAGTAGAGGCGAAATTACATAAGGAGAAAGGTGGGAAAACACTTTGAGGTGATTTTCAACTAGACAGTTGGAGTCCAGGAGAGGAGAATGATGGGAAATGACCCATCACCATCACCTGCCCACTTGCCACAGATTCCCGGTAAGAGGATCTGGCAACCACACGCACATCATTAAACACCTGCGCTCACACTTTCACACTCATGCTCACATTTGGCCTCGCACTGATTTTCATGCAAACGCCTACACACACAAACGTACACAAAGCCACAAAAATCCTTCCCCACCAGCCAAGAGTGTGTGTGGGCATACATTAGACACCAGGACCCACTCGGCTGGCACCAAACCCAAACACACAGGGGATCGCCAGCTGTGGTTCCCCATCTGGGCCGCTGGATGTGTACGCCTGTGCTGGGAAAGTAACTTTGAAACTATAGCTTTCAAAGCTACAAACTTCCCTTAATGCAAAGCAGTTCATCTATAGTCAAGCTAATAAAAAAAAATGTAGAAACTGCTAACAAAATGTATTTAACTGCAATGTTTGGGGCCGGAAATTTAATAATAATTTCATATTATTATATATATAGATGCTGAGTGAATGCTCCTGACACATAGTATATGTCCATCAAATACTTTTATTTCAAACTCGCTAAATTCCAGCCTCAGCCCAATCAGAAGTACCAGTACTTACATAGAAACCTATACAAAGTAGCCAGAAAGAAATGCTCATTTTAAAGAAATGCGTCAGATGGATTTAGAGGCTTTTGCATCTGAACTCTTCATATATATATACATTGAAAATGTATTTTAAAATATATGTTAATATATGCTGAATTTACAGTTTGTTGTAAACATTGAAGGTCAGCGGAATATATTTAAGAAATCGAAAATATATTTACTTTTGTATTTGTGTGTCTTCTGTGGTTATTTGATAAAAGAAACTTTTTTCTTTAAATGTGAAATATATGATTTTTTTAATTTAAATATATGGAGGGCAAAACAAACAAACAATTAAATTAATAAATAAATAAATAAATAATTTTTTGGCCATTTTATACGTTTTAGCTATATATAACGTTTGGAGATGATAATTCATATTATTATTATGCTGCATGCATTATGCTACATTTTCAGTATGCTGGAAACACTGAAGGTCAGTGAGATATTGTAGAAATTAAAAATACATTTACTTCTGTGTTCCTGTTTCTGTGCAAATTTGTATTACAATGTTTTTTTTTTTCAAATTTCACATGCAATTTTTTCTTTAAATATATTATATTTAAATATATTAAGATTTAAATATATTAAGGGCAAAATAAATAAATTAAATAAATTTTGGAGATATAAGTTAATATATGTTAAATTTACAGTATGTTGCAAAATATTTTTACTTTTGTGTGTGTTTGTGTGTCTTCTGTGTAAATTTTAATTAAACAAATGCAAAAGAAAGAAAAAAAGAAAGAAAGAAATACAATTTTGGCCATATATATATATATATATATATATATGTATAAAATCTTCATATGTGCATTTTTTAATAATTAAACTTTTTTGTTTGTTTGCTTTGGATATGCATGATAAATTTAGGATGAAGGTCAGTGAAATATATTGTAGAAATTAAAAATATATTCACTTTTGTGTGTTTGTGTGTCTTCTGTGCACATTTTTATTAAACAAATTTTTTTTTTCTTCAAATTTGACATGCATTTTATTGGATTTAAATATATTAAGGGCAAAATACATAAATAAAGCATATATGTATATGTATATGTATATGTATATGTATATATATATATATATATTTTTTTTTTTTTTTTGAAAACATATTTTAGCAAATTTTTAGGTCACTTTTTGGCAACTTGATCTTCTATTTCTAGTGTGATTTTTCACACGAGTTTCTTGACTTCAATTAGAGTCAATTAGACTTCCATAAATTGGATCAAAAATGCAAAATGAATGACAGACGTTAGATTAATATGCAAGGTAATGATGTAACATGACAACTGTAGTGTATTACTGTTTGAAATATATTTATCATTATATAACACGTTACTATTTATAAAACGTACTGTATGCAGTACACAGTACATACTGCGCAGTAAGCTAGTATTCCATACGTTTCATTAACAAATCTAATTGAACCACTGAATTTAATTGAGTGTAATTGTGCTTGGGGTCACAAAACACTCAAAGATGCAAAAACATGGAAGATTTTTACATTCATATGCATTGGTTATATAACAAAAAAGTTTCTACCAGCTTCATTAACAGCAATTCAGAAAAATATCATTCACCTCAAACCGAAGTCACCGTAATTAACCCATAAACCGGCGAATACCACGTTAGGTCAGCTTTAATGCCGCAGCGCAAGAAGACATTCTTAAGACAAACGGAAGATGAGAAAAATTTATGAGAAGTTTCACGATAATGACAGAGCGGCAGAACAAATGTTAAACACAGATTTAGTTCTCAGTGACGAAGATTAAGCGAGCACACTGAAAATACTGCTTCTATTGTCAAAACACTTCTCCGAAATCCCATCTTTGAAGCTTGTATCCCAAATGCCTCTTTAATCTCTGACCTTGATTCCAGCGAGGCATGTTTAAGGCTAAGCAGATGCCATGAAAGGCTCTGAGGAATCAGAAATACTTTAATAAAACCACTTTGAAGATTCACAGATTTTTTTTCTCCCTCCCTTCAAAAATAAAAATTCCCCTCCTCCTCCTCCCTCCTTTCTTTTTCTTGACGGCCTCCCTCTCTCTTTTATGTTGCTCAAACTTCGAAATCTGCCATCAGAGCGGGAGGGAGAGCGATTTTGTGGATGATAAGCAGTCAGACATGGGCAACCTCCGCAGCGGGGCAGCGGTACTCAGCCCAGAGCGAACCACTCTTCCAGCAGATCTTAATGGACAATATTATGTGAAATCGTCTCAGGAAGTATCGGGGCGAAAGAGAAGCATCTGCCTCGGCTTGAGAGGTTTGAGTGGAAAGTCTGTCTGAATACACTGGATTCTGAGTGATTCTCTCTGTGTAAACAAGGTGTGGATGTTCAGCGTAGTTTAGCAAGAGAGTGATCAAGTGCTTGAGCTATGAACAAGAGCACTTCCCCCCACAGTGATGGGGCAGAAACTGTCAAGCTACTGTTTTTTAGCCTAATAGTTATACTACAAGCCACTAACAAAAACTGAATAAGTTAAAGCCACTAAAGGGCTACCCTGACGCTTTAAACATCTATAAGTGAGTTGCATACACCTGAATAAATAAGCTTTCCATTGATGTATGGTTTGTTAGGAAAGGACACTATTTGGCCGAGACACAACTACTGAAAAATGGCCTTTAAAGTAGTCCAAATGAAGTTCCTAGCAATGCATATTACTAGTCAAAATATAAGTTTTGATATATCTACAGTAGGAAATTTACAAAATATCTTAATGGAACATAATCTTTACTTAATATCCTAAAAATGTTGACCCATACAATGTATTTTTGATGTAAATTTAAATATATTAAGATTTAGATTTAAATATATTAAGGCCAAAATAAATAAATGAATAAATAAATTATATATAGTATAACAGAAATATATATTGAAATTTTTAGGTCACTTTTTGGCAACTTGATCTTCTATTTCTAGTGTGACAAAGCAACCAGGAGTAATGATTTTTCACATCAGTCTCTTGACTTCAATTAGAGTCAATTAGACTTCCAAAAATTGGATCAAAAATGCAAAATGAACGACTATTTCTACAAATATACCCTTGCTACTTAAGACAAACTTTAGTCAAAAATACAATAAAAACAGTAATATTTTGAAATATTTTTGCATTTTAAAATAACTGATTCTATTTGAATATGTTTTAAAATGTAATTTATTCCTGTGATAAAAAGCTGAATTTTCAGCATCAATAATCCAGTCTTCAGCTAATTTGCTGCTCAAGAAATATTTTTTTATTATCAATGTTAAAAACAGTTGTGCTGCTTAATATTTTTGTGGAAACCTTGATGTATAGAAATATTTTTTTTCCTGGATTCTTTGAAATAGAAATCATTTGTGACATTATAATTGTTTTTAAGGACACTTTTGATCAGTTTAATACGTCCTTGCTGAATAAAAGTAATCATTTTTATAAAATATAAAATAAAATCAATCTTATACTTTTCATGAGTGTATTAACACTGAAAAAGTACAAACATTTAGTATACTTAAAAATACTACATTAACATATATAGTAATGATAAATAAAACTTTACATATAACACAACATTAAAATAACACTGAACACCACACTCCACAAAACTAAAATATATACATCCTTCCCTCATTTTAGTTAAAATTATCAAATTAATCACACATTATCAAATAAATGACTCAATTTAATACATTTTGATCACTTTGTACTAATTTGTTCCCTCTTTTTTAATTAATTCTAAACAAGGGGCTGAATTAGTATAATGCAACCCCAGTTTACAAAAACAAGGGAACAAATTCTTAATTTTTAATTCTTAATTTAGAGAAATTGTGTTAAAATGTATTTAAAGTAGGGCTGTCAAACGATTAATCGCGATTAATCACGATTAATCACATCCAAAATAACAGTTTCTGTTTACATACACATATAAATTTTTATTAATATATACGCATGTATGTTTGTGTATTTATACATACATTATAAATGTACAGAGTAAACACATATAGTATGTAAACAAACTTTTATTTTGGATGTGATTAATCGTGATTAATCGCAATTAATTATTTGACAGCCCTTATATGAAACAAACAAATGTCACAAACACAGATTAAACCTAAAATTCATAAATTTAATAAATTCATGTCCACAATAAATGTGTGGGCTCTGTAGTAGTGATGGGAAGTTCGGATCATTTTACCGACTCGGACCTTTGAGTCTTGTTCAGCAAAATGAACAAATCTTTTTTCGAGTCATTTCGTTTCGTTTAGTCTATGATTAGCTCATCCTCGCCTCTTATCTGACGAGTTTTCGGGTTTGAGTCGTTCATCACGTGACAGCCCAATAAGCTTAACCAATAGAGTCTGAGCCGGAAAAAGAATTGATTAGCTCATCTCTCGAGTCTTCGGGTTTGAGTCGTTCGTTCATCACGTGACAGCCCCATAAGATGAACGAACGACTCCAAAAACCCGAAGATTCGAAACACGTGAACTAATTCCAGTACAGAACCTAATGGGATGTTGCGCATGCGCGTCTGAACGAATCATTCCCAGAGACGACTCGTTCGTTCCGAGTCACGTTAAAGATTCGTTCAAATTGAACGAATCGTTCAAGAACGACCCATCACTACTCTGTAGTGTACATTTCTGTTAAGTTACCATCTGAACAAAACGATTCGCTAAAATGAATCAGATTTTCTAAAGCTACATATGAGTGAGAATATACACACAAGTGTGTTTCATTACTGCATCAGTTCACTTGGCTGCAAAGTCATTCAACAAGACATCAAAAACAACTAGCGCTGCATGTTGGGAATTTTTTTTCATGCAACTAATAAATGTAGATTTGAACAGACACTGAAACGTACTGTATCACCATTTAGATTTTTGTGTGTCAGACATAATTATCAAGAATTTCTTTAGTTGCATGTTTAAATGCAAAAAAAAAAAAAGTGCTTTCAGTGTGGTTACAAACTTTTGACCCCATTTTAATTAACAGCGCTTACATTTCAGAATTACCCACATGCTGATATGTTACAGTGTCTATCCAAACATAAAAAATGCTCATGTGCTACAACTACTTCTTACATATGCCAATGAATATTAATGGGGTTTCTGTCTGAAAGAACAAGATATACTACCACAAACACTTGATATCAATAAAAGTGTATTCTGATACATTGCTCATCCTGAAAGGTCAAATAAATGAGTTGCTCTTTGTACTAGAGCGTCTCACCTCATTAGTTAACCATATGGCCATGAATGCTGATTAAGGCCTTTGCAACTGTATATTTCATATACTATTATTATGCATGGGTCTCTATTGTAATACACAAGTGAACTTGAAGTGACCTTCATGCGGTAAAAACTTGTTTTAATAATTATTTCTGAGATTCAGGAAACGTATAATGTTAAGCCCTATTTTATGCACTGAATGTACACTTGGACACATGGGTATATTTAAGCCAAGCTTACAACAGCAAAACTGACATCAAGACAAATAGCGTCTTCTGTGGAACATCAACAGACAGCAATAAACCAGATCACATTGTGTTCTACATTTTGATTTCTTTTCCTGTCCATTATTTTGTGATTATACAATTTGTTGTTTCATGCCTTGTTTTCTGCCTGTTTAATGAGGCATTAGTCTGCACGCTAGAAACTGACAGTAGACAAGTCATTCTTGTTATTATATCTCTTCGGTGTTCTTATTTGAATAATGCTGTTGTATTTTTGGGACATATTAACATAAAAGTGCAGAATGGACTGAAAATATTTTCTGGTTAAGCTCAGGCACCTGCACTTTTTTAGTTATGACCTGATTATTTATACAGTGGCAAGAAAATAAACAGCATGGAAATAAAGTGCTAAAGTTAACTATTGACTGAGCTTACAGTCTTAAACATAAAGCTTCTTTATTAACATCTATAGAACTTTTCCACTGGACAAAAGATTCTATAATGCAACAAAAACAACAGAATCAATTGCTTATACTTACTAAGTTTTTGTGCTGGTGTTTTCCTTCCAAAATGACATCACTTCCTGGAGGATGATGTCACAGGAACTGGCAACAAATAAGTTAAAGGGATATTACAAGAGAGTACAGAAAGTGATAGGACCAAAAATCCCTATATATTAATTATCATATAATGAATTTTAAATAAACACTTTTAAAATATAATAAAACAATATATAATTTAAGTTGCATTAATATAAATATATATGTACACATTTAACTCAATTTAAGCATTTATAAAAAATATAAATAACTACACACACACACACATACATTCATATAGATAAAAACAAACATACACACATTTTATATTAATTACATAAAATCTACATAAATCACATATAATTAATTTAATATATATTTTATATACATTCAAAATGTATATATAAATATATATATGTAAATATTTTTACATATATTTTAAAATGTAAAAAAAAAAATAAACTCACATTTTTTTTTTTTTTTTACTTTTTTAATGTTACATTTTTTACTATATATACACTGCCATTCAAAGGTTTGGGATCAGTAAGATTTTTAATGTTTTTTTAAGAAATCTCTTATGCTCATCAAAAAACTGTAATATTGTGAAATATTATTACAGTTTAAAAGAATCGTTTTCTATTTTAATATATTTTAAAATTTTATTTATTCCTTTGATGCAAAGCTGAATTTATATCAGCCATTACTTCAGTCTTCAGTGTCACATGATCCTTCAGAAATCAGAAATATATATATATCGAAACTGTGATTCTTTTTTTCAAGATTCTTTGATGAATAAAATGTTTAAAAGAACAGAATTTTCTTCAAAATAGAAATCTTTTCGATCAATATAAGTCTTTGCTATCAGTTTTTTTCTTTGCTATCAATTTAACACATCCTTGGTAAATAAAAGTATTAATTTCTTCAAAAAAAAAAAAAAAAAAAGAAAGAATAAAACATTACTTATCACAACTTTTTAAATGGTAGTTTATACTGTTACAAAAGAATTCCATTTTTTTTTTAAATAGCCACTGTTCTTTTTAGCTTTTAATTTATTAAAGAATCCTGAAAAAAAGTATCACAGGTTCCAGCAAAATATTAAGCAGCATAACTGTTTTCAACATTGATAATAAATCAGCATATTAGAATGATTTTTGAAGGATCATGTGACACTGAAGACTGGAGTAATAATGCTGAAAATTCAGCTTTGCATCACAGGAATAAATTACTTTTAAAATATATTTACATAGAAAACAGCTATTTTACATTGAAACAATATTTCACAATATTACTGTTTTTTTTCTGGATTTTTGATAAAATAAATGCAGCCTTGATGAGCATAAGAGACTCAAAAAAAGTGTATATTTTATATATATAAAAAAATGTAAAAGTGGAAAAGTAAAAATGGTGAGTTTAATAGTTTATCTAATATACACTCTTAAAAATACAGGTTCCAAAAGGATGTTTTTGCAGTGATGCCATAGAAGAACAATTTTGGTTCCCCAAAGTACCTTTCAGTGAACAGTTCCTAAAAGAACCATTTTGAAAAACATTTTAAGAATCTAAAGAACCTTTTTTGACTACAATTTTCTATTTTTCTGCATTTGAAAGGTTCCATGGATGTTCAAGGATCTTCACAGAACCATTGATGCCAATAGAGAACCTTTATTTTTAAAAGTGTACTACAGCATGAAGTAACACTAGGCTACATCTGCCATCTCACTTACAATCAGTTATAATATCCAAGTGCTCTGCTGCCATAAAAACTATTGCTGGTATTGACTTCCTGAAATCTAGCCAGCTGTGCGTATTGAACCAGTATTGATGGGAATCATTCGGCCATTCATACCACAACATATGTGTCTGCTGTGCCACCTGAGATTGCAGTTATTTTTATCATGTGGTGAAAATAGCGTCAGCTTTGTTGTGTGCGTGTCGGTGGCGGAGCGTGTCGGTGTCAGCATGCGGTCTTTGAACACGTGACTTCTTTGCTGGTACGGAAGGCATATGTTTTCCATTATGCCACTCCGCCGGGATTCAAAGCATAGTCTGTTTTGTGGTTTTGAACAAGAACTCGGGGTGAAAGCGTGTGCGTATATTAGATGATGTACAGTGTGCCTGTGGATATAATATAGGGGATAGATTCAGCATATGGTGACATGTGCATCTTCCTTCAACATACACAAACAAACGACATCAGAAAGACTTACTCATGCATATACTCCCAGTGTAACGCGATTCAGCTTTCGGGCTGACGATGCACAGTGATGTAAGACAGTCAGACCCCCGCGGTTCCCATCGATCAGCCCACAATGAAAATCAAGCTGAGAGCTGATGAATAATGTGAGTGGGAAGCTGTGATGCATTCTGGGAAACGGTTTCAGCCCATCAGTCTCCTGCAGCTCTGAACTGTACGAGAAGAGAAAGAGGAGATTCCTCAGCGTGCGGTTTATGTGGTTTGTAAACCTGTACGTAACATCGGCTGTGATAAACGTGTTAGTCCCCGCCGCCTCTCAGGGACGCATGAAGCTGCATATGTATTTTCCATGCAATGTACAGTAGTATATGAAAAATGCATCTGTCAGCATAAACATAACACAATAGAAGTAGTCAATATAACTTTGTTTGTTGTTGCTTAAAAATATTCCCTTGCACTTCAGGTGAAATTACAATATTAATATTTAATAGAGAGTTAAGTTCATTAGTGTAAGTACTATACCTTTATATATATATATATATATATATATATTTACAAAAATGCTAATTATA
>JAHKKF010528045.1:0-23054 GCA_019740295.1 Labeo calbasu | reverse complement strand
GCACTTCAGGTGAAATTACAATATTAATATTTAATAGAGAGTTAAGTTCATTAGTGTAAGTACTATACCTTTATATATATATATATATATATATATATATTTACAAAAATGCTAATTATATATATATATATATATATATACACACACACACATATATATAGCATATTCAGCAAAAAACAGTAATATATATATGTAAAATAAAATTTAGAAATATTTTTACTGTATAAAATAACTGTTCTCTATTTAAATAGATTTGAAAATGTAATTTATTCCTGTGATCAAAACTAAATTTTCAGCATCATTACTCCAGTCTTCAGTGTCACATGATCCTTCTGAAATCATTCTAATATGCTGATTTACCATTCAAGAAACATATTTTATATTTTCCTTTTTTACTATTTTTATTTTATTTTATTTTGTTGTTGTTATTATTATCAATATTCAAAAAAAATGAGTGCATTTTTTCAGGATTCTTTGATTAATAGAAAGATCCACAGATCAGCATTTATCTGACATGTATATCAAGCTTTTGTAACATTATACACTATACCATTCAAAAGCTTGGCGTCTTTTTTTTTTTTTTTTTTTGCAAAAGAAATTATAGAAATTGATGATAAAGACATTTATTACGTTACAACAGACTTCTATATCAGAAAAACACTGTTCTTCTGAACTTTTTATTAATCAAAGAAACCTGAAAAGCTGTTTTCAACATAATAATAATAATAATAAATGTTTTTTGATCAGCAAATCAGAATATTAGAATGATTTCTGAAGGATCAAGTGACTGAAGTAATGATGCTAAAACATAAACAAATCATACTATTCAAAAAATTTTGACTGGTAGTGTATATATAATAAACATGGGAAAAAAATACACACACACACATACAGTAAAAATAGTATTATTGTGAAATATTATTACAATTCTGGCTAACTGTTTTCTATTTTAATTTTGAAATGTAATGTTTAGTCTTCAGTGCCACATGATCCTTCAGAAATCATTCCAATATGCTCAAGAAACTATGACACACTGTGACACTTTAAATAAATTAATCGAGGATACATTAAATTGTTTAAAAGTGATAGTATAGACATTTATAATGTTACAAAAGATTTCTATTTCAAATAAATGCTGTTATTTTAATCTTACTATTCAACTAAGAATCCTAAAGTATCATAGTTTTCACCCAGTATCTAATCCAGGCAGAATCTGAGCTATAAGAATGAATTTAAAATGTTGTAGTTTTGCTGTGCATTGCATCACTGCAACTGCAAGCATCTCATAGCGCACATAAAGTGGCATTTTCAAAGACATTTGCTCAAAGAAGAAATTAGTTATTAGTGAAAAGCTGCTGGCAAGTTAACAGTGTCAGTCTAAACGCCCCCCTCGAGGGCTGAAGTAATCGACATTTGTTTTGCTTTGTTGTGATAGATACAGAGGCACCCTGGGGCCACTATTAGTAAAACTGTCACACACTCTCTGAAAAGCAGTCAGAAAGAAACGTGCAAAGGAGCTGAGACCTGCACCGTAACAGAACGTTACACAGCTATTGAGTAAAGAAAAAACTCTGAAGAGACACTGAAGACGTGGCTTGATTGCTTGGACTGTTTTACTCTTTGAAAGGCGATTTATTTTCATCTGTCTGGAATATAAATCAAAGGCAGAGTAAAAAGATGGAAATTTAATCAAAGCGTTGACGGATTCTTGCGTTAGTGAAAGGAAATCACCGTGCTGGTTCGCTCGCAGGGCCGTGACATTTTGGAGATAATTTAACAGATTGCGTGCCATTGTTCTGAAATCTGAGCCAAGCTCTCCGTGAAGATCTGACAGGTGCCGCACGCGCAACACACTCAGTCAAATGGCATTTATCTTTTCCTCCATAAATTTAATTCTGTGGTGTTGACAACGGAAAAATATCATCTTCAGTCTGGCAGTGGCACAAACATCCAAAAGCATTAGAAAAAACAAATTGGCTGGATTTATCATTTCATCGTACATCAATCTCACTACCTTTGAAGACAGTCAGAATTTTAGATATTATTTCACAGTTTGCTGGCCTGCTCTGTTGAGTTCAGTCAAAATTAAAACGCCACATTAAAGCACTTTATTATGACTGTTTATTTTATTTCCCCTCTCATAGTCCACTTATTTTTATGCACATCTTGGGATTTCTTACAAAAAAAGTGATTAAAATAAGTGATTAAAATTAACAGCAAGATGTGGATAAACTAAAATATCCTAACATGTTTGACAAGTAAAGTCCTAGATGTACATTTAAAAAGTCATGTGACTAAGTAATTTGCATCTCAGCAAACCGCTTTAAACCAGAATTATAGTTTATTATATTTCATAAAAGAGCTTTATTTACACTTTGTGCCAATTTCCCAGGAAATTATGATGTTGAACACATGAATGTTGCTTGATTCGCAAAATATCCAAACCAACTATAAAACTCAATGCAGTATGTTTTCCTCTGCAGTGAATGGGTGCCGTTAAAACTGTGAGTCCAAACAGTTTAATAATTCGCAAGCAATCCACATGACTCCAGTCCATCACGTCTTTTGAAGTGAAAAGCGACATGTCTATATGAAACAAATCTAATAATAAGATGTTTTTAACTTCAAACCGTTGCTTTAGGGTAAGATGTGAGTCCTCTATCGTTCTCTAAAATGGACTTTTTCACTGGAGGAAGCATTATTGTCGATTATAGACTGGCATTTTGGCCAGATGCAACAGTTTGAAGTTAATAACATCTTAATGATGCATTTGTTTACGGCAAACACACAGCTTTTCACTTCACAAGATGTTAATTGATTGAATGGACTGGAGCGGTGTGGATTGTTTGTGGATTGTTGTGATGTTTTTATCAGCTGTTTGGACTCTCATTATGACGGCACCCATTCACTCCATTGATGAGCAAGTGATATAATGCTAAATTTCTCCAAATCTGCTTTGATGAAGAAACTTTTTTTTACACTTTCAGAATAATCAGAATATTAGAATGATTGCTGAAGGATCGTGTGACTGGAGTAATGATGCTAAAAATTCAGCTTTGAAATCACAGGAATAAATTACATTTTAAAATATATTCAAATAGAAAACAGTTATTTTATATAGTAAAAATATTTCAAATTTTTACTGTTTTTGCTGTACTTTGGATGCTTCAGGGTAAAATATGAATCCTCTATTCAAAAAACTGCATTCTCCAGTGAAAAAGCTGTTTTGTCTGAATCAGGAAAGAAATATGCACACAAAGCAAAAGCGTTTAAAAGCAAAACCAGTAGAAAAACAGTTCAAAAGAAATATGCTGGTGGATTTTAATTTTTGATGACAACAAACAGGGGGTGGACTTTTTTTTCACTGGAGGAAGGATTATTTTATGGACTGGTATTTTAGCCAGATGCAAAAGTTTGATGTTAATAACGTCTTAACGATGAATTTGTTTATGGCAAACACAACTTTTCACTTTTCAAGATGTTAATTGATGGACTGGAGTGGTGCGGATTGCTTGTGGGATTATTGTGATGTTTTTATCAGCTGTTTGGACTTTCTTTATGACGGCACCCATTCACTCCATTGATAAGCAAGTGATGTAATGCTAAATTTTTCCAAATCTGCTTTGATGAGGAAACTCATCTACATCTTTCACGCCCTAAGACTGAGTAGTCTTAGCTAATTTAATTTTTGGATGGACTATACTTTTAACTCTTTAAAATCAAAAGATATTTCATGATATGAGTGGGTCAGGGGATGAAGGTGGGTCCCAAAACCCCCAGCCCAACGCATGTTAATCAAATCTCCCCCAACTGGCCTGCAATGACTGCAGTCAGAGGCAATTTGGAGAAGCACTTTAGAGTGTGGCTTTCGACCGTCAATTGAACGACGCTCCATTAAACAGTAAGAGATGCTGGAGAGAGGAAATGTTTGTGGAGAAGCAGTGTGGGAATGTGTCTGTGGTGTGTTTTGGACTCCACGGCTGTACTAACTCGATTTCAGTGTGTCACATTAGCCTGGCCAGAGATGTGACGGATTTTTAGCCTCTGTTCTAATCCACAGTCCACATTCTCCCTCACTCTCTCCTCCCGAACATTACATCCTAGACACTTTCAATTTAATTATTTAAGTCCCTCTGTGAAATTCGGCACTGTGGAAAATCTAGGGAGAGGATAGAGAGACAGGGAGTGTATTTCAGAGCAAGTGATAGCAAAAATGCAGAAAGAGAAAAAGAAGACAGATACATGTGTACAGTGTTGGGGAGTGATTAAATATATATACGATAGATAGATAGATAGATAGATAGATAGATAGATATACAATATTATCAATATTACAAGATTACTATTATATTGTTAGTATAAATATAGGATATATTTTCATAAAAGCTTCATAAAGCGTTCCAGCGGATGACATAGGATGTAGATAAACACGGTGATGAATACAGAAGTGCAGTGCAGATAGCAAAACATACTGGTCATAAATTAGAAGTGCAAATGAGGAATGCTGGAATATTTCAATATAAGCCAACACTGTAAAAAAAAAAAAAAACAATTTGTTGAGTCAACTTAAAATAATTTGTTACCCCACTGCCTTAAAATTTTAAGTTCAGTCAATTTAAAAAAAGTTTAGTCAACTTGAAATGTCAAGTTTTACTAAGTGACAACTTAGATATTTGACTTGATTTAACTATTCAACTATTACAATTTTAAGGTAGCTGAGAAAGGCATAACTGCAGTCTGGAGATCTCCAAAACAGGGTGGGAGCTCCAAAATAGGGCGTGGCTTCCTCCCATTGACAGACAGGCACATGACAAACATGCACAATTTTTCCCCCAATCCACTTCAGTGCAAACTCCACCCCACAGTTGATTCTAAACACTATTTTATGGGTTGTGTCAATCACAGTGTTGATTTCCTACACTATGGTACAGAAATGTTAACCCCTAATGTTAATGTTAACCTCCTACCCTGTGAATTTCGAGCCCTGGGACGCATCCACTGCATAAAACAAAGTGATAGAGTAAAACCTTTTCCCTTGAAGGAGAGCTTGTGGGTGATTCCTGATTATATCATTAGGCAGAGGTTGAAAATCCAGTCCGAACACCACTAGCCATGAGCTTTGGGGCTCTGCTCTCACTGAGCATATTTATTTATATAGCATACTTTATTTTAGTTTAGTTTAACTAGAAACAATGTTTAATTTATAAAGTTTTATTTTGAAATGTTACTCAATAACAATTGGCTGAATCCAGAGCCAATGGTTCAAGTCTTTGAGCGACGAGACCCCGCCCCATTTGGAAGTTCTGCCCACTTTTGGAGTTCACGACCCATTTTGGAGATTTCCGGTCTGCAGTTATACCTACTTGGGGCAGCTGGGTAACACAGCTTTTAAGTTTAACAAACCATTTTTAGTTTAGTCAACTCAAATATCTTAGTTGTCACTTAGTACAACTTAACATTTTAAGTTGACTAAACTTACAATTTTAAAGCAGCAGGGTAACAAATTATTTTAAGTTGACTCAAACAAATCCTCCGCCATGTCCTACATCATCCGCTGGAACGCCATTCTCTCGTAAGCTCTCGTAAGATTACAGTTTTTAAAGTTTTAAATATGGATATTTTTCTTGCACAAATGCATGGATTTGCTTCAGAATGCCTTTATTAACCTCTCGAAACTGTGTGGAGCACTTTTTATAATGGATGGATGCACTTTATTGAACTTCAAAATCTCAACAGCCATCCACTGCCATTATAAAGCTTGGAGGAGCCAGGAATTTTTTTAATATTAACTTTGATTGTATTCGTCTGAAAGAAGAAAGTCATATACACCTAGGATGGCTTGAGGGTGAGTAAATCATGGGGTAAATTTCATTTTTAGGTGAACTATCCCTTTAATTTGTTGTAGTCAAAAATAAAAATTATCAAAAATTAATCAAAATTTAAGTATTTGTTAAAGGTCAGGTCAGGTCAGATCTTTTGTATTAGTTCTGTAGATTGCATAGTTACACCAACTGACAACTGATTTGGCTATCTTTACAAATGAGTCATTTGAATCATTTGCACCAATGAATCATTCAAAAATGCTGATTCATTTAGGAATGAAACGAGTGACTGTTTTTTTGAGTGAGTCATTGAATTATTCACCCAACTGATTCATACAAAAACACAGATTCATTAGGAACGAAACAAGTGACTGTTTTATGAGCGAGTCATTGAATTATTCACCCAACTGATTCATACAAAAACACTGATTCATTAGGTACGAAACAAGGAACTGGCCCTGTCAAATGAGCTTTCTTTGTGTTGTGGTGAAAAGAGACCAACAAGAAATAAAGAGCAAAGGGGAAAAAAGCATCTGTTGCTTTTAGTAGTTGAATGTTTAATTAAGGAACAAGAGAGGGCTTTTCATGAAGAGTTTACAGTCAACATAATGCATAATCTGTCCAGCATATTATGCAACAGATGAGATGAGAACATCTGTACAGCAGCTCCATCATGCCACTTTACTGGTACAAAGGGATTTCCAATTAAACACACACTGAGGGCGACGTCATTTAAATATGTATAGGCTTATGTCAGCCTGCCACGAACATGAACTCGTGAGCGTGCTCATTAGCCCTGTTATTCAAAAAGAAACACGATCAGACATCTGCCATGTAATTCGGCAACTTGGCGACACCAATTACGCCGACACAAAACTCGGAAAAGTTGTGCCGCTTTCACCCTCTTCTTAATCACTTTCTGTCAAGGCTGTAAAAAAGGCAATGGCAGCTTTTGTCTCGCTGTTTAAGTAAGCCAACGTGGCCGAAAGCCTCCAGTGCGACCCATCACTCAGATCCTGCTAAATTAGCTTTCCCACGTGTCATGTTGAAGTCGCCGGATCCTGTCTCGGCAGGAAGTCGCCCCGAAGCTCTTCCTGTCAGCCTCCATATCTCAGCCGAGGTGTCAGGCGGCTCGGTGGGTGCGCCGAGGTTCCCGTGAGCGACTCTGCTAGGTGAGGCCAAGAAAAACCCTCACCTCTTTTTCGTTTTATCTTTTGCTGGGCCAGACATGCAAAGGGCGAGATGCACGGCTTTTCTTTTCTCTCTTCGCTTCTTATCTCAGTAGAAAACAGAGAGGGCTACTCACAAAGGGCTGTCTGTTTTTCACTCGTCTTCACTCCTGGCATTCCTCCGAAACGAGGAGACCGCTCTTTACAAGGGTCACCTGCCAGGGAAACATTTTCTCTTTTCACTTTCAGGTGCTTTTTTCTTTCTGCTCTTTATTTCTTGTTGGTCTCTTTTCACCACAACACAAAAGAAAGCTCATTTGGAGCCTCGCAATGTCAGATCATTCAGTGTAAACACTCTCATCTATACTATCACCAATACTCAGCCCTGCAGTTTTAACAACAACTGAATGCACAAAACAACAAATGCAACAAACAGCTGAAAAGCCAGGTCTCTGTGCTTATGAAAGGGGTTTTCTGAAATGCACATTATAAGGTCCACGTCTGTTTCTTGCACAGATTCAATGCATCACCAAAATAGAGTATGCATTTATTCGAAGAAGAAAAGACCACTGTTTTCATGCTGGCCTGCTTTGTGCAAGGTTTGTGCTGGTCTACCAGCTTGATATGCTTTTCACCACAACAATACCTTGACCAAGGAGGTCTCTGTGGTTAAAAAGAGGGATTGGAAACTAAACTATATTAGAAAGAAAAGAAAGATTAAAAAAAAAAAAAGTAAGTATATGTTTCATTATGGTCAGCTACATCATGAAACACATGCAACATGTTCTTAACGCATATAATTTGACAAAATTGCAAACATTAGGATGGCTGGTATTTGATAACACCAGTTTTCTTCATACAGAATTCACCACAGTCGCTGCACCGGACAGGACTTCCTCTTGAAAGAGAACATGGATAATTCAATTTATTGGCCAACATGAAGTGATGTAATTCTAAAAGTTTAGTGAGAAAATACTTCTGGTCTCATGAAAATATATGGAAACAAAACAATAAATGTAAACACAAATTGTACTATTATTATTAGCATCAAAAATATATTTCCTCTACTGAACAATTAATTATATGACTAGTATACAATTTATATCTTGCATTTTATATGCAAGATTGTTGTTATTATTATCATCATTATTATTATTATTAGCATTAAAAATAACATTTTCTCCTTGAAAAATTAATTATATGACTAGTATACAATTTATACTCTCATCAAAATATATGGAAACAAAACAATACATTTAAACACAAATTATTATTATTATTAAATATTATTATATGCATTAAAAATAATATTTTCCCTCTTGAACAATTAATTATATGACTAGTATGCAATTTATATCATACAATTTATATGCAAGATATACAACAATAAAATAAGAAATAAATTATTATTATTAGCATAAAAATAACATGTCCCTCTTGAACAATTGATTATATGATTAGTATGCAATTTAAGAAATATAATAATATAATATAAGAAATAAATGACGATGATGATGATGGTGATTATAATAATAATTATTATTAATAATAAAATAACATTGTCCCCCTGGAACAACTGATTATATGATATTGTGCAATTTATATGCAAGAGAATAAATAAATAAATAAATAAATAAATAACAGCACCTTAAGCAAAAACAACAACAACAACAACAAAAAAACAATACGTTTTGTATCCTTCCTTGAAATCTGGACTGTCAGTGAAAAAACAAAATATATAAAAATTGACATTGAAGAAGTGACCCAAATCACACTACCGTTCAAAAGTCTGGGGTCAGTAAGAGATAGGGTTTTTGAAACAAGATTCCTATGTGCTCAACAAGACTGCATTTATTTAATAAAAATACAGTAAAACACAGCAATATTTTAAAACATTTTTATGTTGTTTTCTATCTTTATATATTTAAAAAGGCAATTTATTCCTGTGATGCAAAGCTGCATTTTCAGCATCATTACTCCAGTCTTCAGTGTCACATGATCCTTCAGAAATCATTCCAATATGCTTTGTTGAATAGGAATTTCAAAAGAACAGCATTAGCTTGAAACCAAAATCTTTTGCAATATTATAAATGTCTCTACTGTCACTTTCATGCATCTTTTCCAAATAAATTATTAATTAAATTTTCACTTCTGAACAGTAGAATATGCCCAAATCTTATCAATCACTCTGAATGTCCTAGCAACACCACATAGCAACACCTGAGCAATTCTTCCATCAAACTGTTATGCACAGTAACTGTTATTTAACAGTGCAGCAGCAGCCAATCAAATCCCGTCTCACTCTGGGCAACAACAGTGCTGAACTATATCCAGATATTACCGCCGATCTCATGACAGGTGGAACGGGTGAAACTTGCGTATTTCTGTCTCGGGAATGACTCAGGAGAACGACTATAGCTGCGAGAGCTCGACAAGACGTGCGCGTGATCCGCCGTTTGAAGGTTATATTCGTCCACAGCACAAAATTCACAATCTCCACTGCACTGCTGCATCTGTTTTAGTCTATTTCCCCTTTCTTCCTCTCCCTTTCAGAAGCGACTCTTGATCAGGAGACAGAAAGACAGCGCGTCTGCGAAGCCAACGGGCGAGGAGAGCGCCAACAGCCATGGGCAGCCCATAAACCACAGACAACTTCATAAAGAGAGGAAACTGAGATTCAGAGAAAGAAAAAAAATTAAAAGAAGGAAACAAAGTGAAAGGGAAAGGCAGATCGACAGACACACTGACAAAGGATGGACATCTGTACTGAAGCTAGAAAGCGGCTTCCCTTTGTCTCACGCCGCCTCTCGATACTCTCACGTCAGGAGATACAAAAGGGATGCACAATGGCTCGTTTGAGAGACAAAGAATTGCTATAGTTTCCCTGAGAACGTTTCAGGCTGCCCAGATCCATCTATCTATCCTCTTTCTGCAGTAACAGGCTTTCCTGTGGCAGGAGATGGTGCGTAGCATCAGACTGGCGATGGTTCAGTCCGTTCCTGCCACTGGAACTGATTGCTCTCATTAGATTCTTTAGCCTCTGGGTCAAATCCAGCTACTGGATCTGTGAGCTCGCTGATATTCCACAACCCAGGCCAATTTCCCTAATGTTTTCTCCCTCTCTTTCATTCTTTCTTTGTCCTTCATTCATTTGGATGTTGCAGCCTATTGTAGAGGTCTGCGCAACACTGATTCACTGTATTCTTTTTGATTCTGTCAAAATGGAAAGAGAAAACTAGATTTGCATTTGCTTTTGCTTTAATGAAGATGCTGACTGGCTGATCCAAGGTTATTACATTTAATTAAACTAAAACTGAAATTAAAATTAAAACCATTATTTTATTTTATTATATTTTATTTTTTTAAATTTAAATTTAATTAAAATTTCTGTTTCGTAAAACAAACGTTTACTGAAATGCAATAAAAACAAAAAATAAAATAAAATAAAATCAGCTAGTTGCTAAGGCTACATAGTTGAACTTGATAACTTGATATAGTAAACTATAACATCTTGAAATATTTTATATGTTGCAAACAAAAAATATATAAGTAAATGCATATGCATATGTAAATAAATAAAATATGCCTAGTTGCCATATTTTATATAAATTTTATGCCTTTAGAAAAAAAGCTGTCATATATATTTAAAATTACAAAAACACAAAATTACTGCTTTAAAACAAAACCGAATAAATATATTTCACAGTATTAAAATATCAATTTTATGCCTTTAGAAAAAAACATTAGTCACTAGTAAAACATCTACTATAATATCATGAAATATTTTATATTTTCCATGCAAAAAATATTTAAAATAAATTTACAGCTACTTTAGAATGGACTTTTTTTTTATTTTGTCAAAAAGAAAAGAAAAAAACTAGATTTGCATTTGCTAAGAGAACATAACAGTGGTTGCAAGATGAATAAATGAAGAATCATTAAGAATCATTAAACATTATTAGTAGTTTAATTCGTGCAAGGAAGAAAAGACCAACTGCTATTCGGTATACTAATAGATTTAAGAAAAAACACCAATTTCCAATGTTACGATGGTAGATTTCACTTTAAAGATGTGTTTTGGACTCTCTAAAAAATGCAAAGAAATGCTAAATAAATAAACAAATAAATAAAATTCAGCTAGTTACCATTTTTATGCATATATAAATAAATAAAATATGCCTAGTTGCCATATTTTATATAAATTTATGCCTTTAGAAAAAAGCAGTCACTAACATACATATATATATATATATATATATATATATATTTTTTTTTTTTTATATATATATATATATATATATATACACAAGCTACTGAAAATTACAAAAATACGAAATGACTGCTTTAAAATGAAACCGAATAAACATATTTCACAGTATTAAAATATCAATTTTATGCCTTTAGAAAAAAGCATCAGTCACTAGTAAAACATCTACTATAATATCATGAAACATTTCATATTTTGCATGCTAAAAATATTTTTAAAAATTTACAGCTACTTTAGAATGGCCTTCAAAGGAAAAGATGCTTTTTACTCGAAGGTGCTTTTTGCCTCTTCACTGAACGAGTCAGTGATTTTATTCTAAATAAATGAGTGAGTGGAGCAGCACTGAATGTGACACGTGTGATTGCAATTGAACTGAACGAACATGGCACACGTTTATGAATGAGGATCTGCTGACCAACAGTGACCGAATGAAAGGCGGTTTTCACAAAACACTTAAATAGTTAAACAGTTTTCCCAACATTGCTAGAGCCGTTTTGTACAAAAGCGCTTGCTAAGTGACAACTTGCAGACTTGCTTTTCTAGTTTCCAGTCCAGACCCTGATAATGGGAACTCCAGCCTGTGGTTACTTCCAGTCCCTAGTGTATCCCGTTACATTAGGAGCACCACTGGTGGGAACGATCTCATCAACTCAAAGTTTTATTTAGTGCCCAATTAAAAGTTTCTGAACTATCTATGAAATGAATGATGCAGGAATTAATTTAAAATGCATTATATTGCATATGTTTTCCAAGAATGTCTAGGTTCTTTTTAACATGCCATAGAAGGTTTAGTTCATCTGCAAAGCCTGACGTGCATATGAATTTATACTCCATTCTCCGCATATCACAAGCTGACGGCTAATATTAAATATGAATTAATGCAAAGATAAATGTTTAATGGATTGTCTTATTACACTATTTGAATTGAATGAGAGGAGCTGCACAGAGTAGGCTGGAAATTACTGCACATTTTCAGGTCAAAAGGACTGCACTGCTTTGTAAAGCTATAATCTAGATGTGTGTTTATACTGTTTAAATTAAACTATTAAACAAGCCGCCTACTCTGTCCAAAACCCTAGCAAACTGCCTACTAAAAAAAAAAAAAAAAAAGAGATAAATTTCACTTACACAGTTACAAAATAATGGCAAATAACTCATTGAATTAAATGTACAATTTTGAAATAAAAAGACTGATTTGTTTAGACTGGAAAAAAATGTATTTTCTTAGTAAAACATACTCCAATAATCTTTGTTTTATTAACAATATCAAAGAATTTTAGACCTAATAGTGTAGCGCCATATTTAATTCATGATAAAAATGAAAATGAGGTTGCAAGGCATAGAACCAAAACAAAACGTTCAGTAGACAAACTCCATAAAAATCTTCTTTTAAGTTACGAGTTGTCAACATTACATGATCTACACTACAAAAAATCTGTAAAAATAGTTTAAAATATTAATTTTTTAATATATTTTTAAATGTATTTTTGAAAATTGCACTTCACTGTGTTGTGTTTTTAAGTTAACAAAAATATCTGTAAAATATGAATATATATTTTTTAACATAAGCATGCTGGTAAGCCAATAATACTAATAACTAATACAAAAAAAAGCTTTTGATTTTTTTCAATTTAACTTATTTATTTTTGAATTGAATAGAGTTATTGCACATTTCTCTTGCTTTTGTTTTATTTTGGGAATTAAATACATTTATTCCATATTTTTCTTGCTTCTGATTTTTTCTTCTGATTATTATTATTATTATCATCATCATTAATTATTTATTTGTATTTGTTTATTTTTCAAAATTGAATACATTTATTTCATATTTCTCTTGCTTCTGATTTATTTATTTATTTATTGGGATTGAATACATTTATTTCATATTTCTCTTGCCTCTGATACTTTTGCAATACATTACAGGAATGACTTTAGCAAATGAAGATTTCATTTTTTTAATAACTGTGCATAATATGCACAACGTGTAAGCATATAAAAAAATCTTATCTAAATTTTAATTACAAATTTTTATTTATTTAATTCATGGAATTGAATACATTTATTCCATATTTCTTTTGCTTCTGATTTTTTAAATGTAAAATTTATTTTTATTATTTATTTATTATTTTTTAATTAAATAGTTATTCCATATTTCTGTTGCTTCTTATTTATTTATTTATTTATTTATTCATTACTTCATTCAAAATTTCTCTTCCTTCTGATTTTCAGTGAGCTTTTCGCAGTGCAGAATTGACTTTAGCAAATGAAGATTTAATTTATTTTTCCTGATTTTAAATAACAACTGTGCACAATAAAAATAGGGCCAATTCTGATTTCATGTTGACTTGAAATAAGCAAAGCTAAAGCGTCCCATTTATATAGTCTGACTGAACAAAAAACTGCTTAATTTGGGCCTTTGCATCTACGTGGGGAATCTACGTCCTCGTATAGCCGCATAATCTCCCCAACAGCCTTTTCAGATCATTTCCCTGATAGATCCAGGGCAGTAATTGTGTCTAAGATCCCCTGAGATAACAACAAATCTCTTACCTCCTACTGTACATGTCCAAACGAGACCTGGTACTTTCATAATCATGTGTGAAATCGATATATCCAACACTTTAATAACTGAATTGACCAATAAGCGCTATTATACTATATATAATGGTCTCCTATATGCACTGGAAACCATTTGTGTAATAGATAGAAAGCCTCCCACATCATCATTATAGAAATGGCACTGACTTTCTTGACACATAAGGCAGTGGATATAAAGGGCTGGAATGATTTGAGCTCAATTACTTTCATCTATATGCTGATTGGTCTCTTTTTCGCCTTTGTCAACTGAGGACGAGCAATTTGTCGGATGTGACGTGCGAGACTTCATAGCGGAATAAAAAAGGCCTTTGGTTGGGAGACGGTCAGCTTGTGATGACCAAACCTCGAGAACAAAAAGACAGAGACCGATATGAAAACGAATGGTGTTCTCTAATGTGGTAGCTATTTCACAGGCACAATGACTTAATGTGCGCTTCTTTCTAGGCATAACGACCTCATTGCGTCAAAGCTTCCCCCGCGCGCTCGGGTCAGTCTGCCGTAATCACGTTTCACACACACAAACTCCTCGCCGTGTGTCAAAGCATCATTGCACCCAAGGACGATGTTGACAGCTACGGGTTCTGGGTCCATTATGTTGGAAAAAAATCGCCCACTTGAGCAAAAGACATCCCTACGGTTTAAAACATGTTTCATGAGCAGGAGTGAAGGACATAAATTAACCATGCAAGCCGCTGATGGACGCGGTTCTTACCGCCAGGGCGTATGCAGTGGAAGTGTTGCATTACATGTTTCCGCTATGAAAAATGAAGCAAGAGAGAGAGTTGCAATGAAATTAAGCATGCTGATGTGCAGTGGGAACCGCTGCTGGGGGCGTCTGCATTGCATTACCTCCGTGTATGATCTGAAGAGAGACAAGCTCGAGAGAAAATTGCGTGAGGCACATGGGCGGGTGTACGAGTCAGGCTGCGCTCTTGAATCCTTTATTGGAAACGTATTTATGCACTGGATGTGGGAAAACGAAGATGTGCTGGTTGAGAAGTGAAGACATCTAAGAGGCAATAGAAATCAATTTAATGTTTAATCATTAAGCAGATGCGTGCAGACAGCTACTATAAGCACGTGTGCTTATTTATTCATTTCTAGTGGCGACAAGCGGTACTGCAACTAAACCAATAATGGTTCCCAAACACTCCAGTTCGGTCAGTCAGGTCATCCCGCTCATCCCGCTCCACACCCAAGCGTGCCACGGTCAGATCAGATGGTAAACATCTGATTCTAGTAGTTTTTAACATCACCGCAAGTGTCAGACAGATGTGTTTGCTTCTTGCACTCTTGCTGTTTTTCCTTGCATGTCGAGGGTGTCAGGTTAAAAATAGCTGAGCTCTGATCTGTTACATTCTAGCTGTTTTTGAAAGGAAGCATGCATTGTGCATGTATGAGTTGTTGCTGCCCTTGACTGAAAGTCACAATGTAAAGTGTTCCTGTTCCAAATTAATGCAAGTAGGTGTATATTATGTCTGGTTTAATGGAAAGTTTAGCCTCTAACTCACAAAACTGACAATCAAAATTCAGGTGTGACTAGGATCATTTTGGCACGATCCCTGCATATCAATCATAATTTGATGAAAATGAAATCTATGGCATCATATTTTCAGAAAATAAATAAATAAATACATTTTAATGCTAAATAATTAGCATTTCTTTCTGGCTACTTTGTATAGGTTTCTATGCAAGTACTGGTACTTCTGCTTGGGCTGAGGCTGGATTTAGCGAGTTTGAAGTAAAAGTATTTGATTCAGTGTGTGCAAACAGTGATGACGTTTTTTTGTGGGCAGAACTTATCTGGTTGCAGAAAATTACAGATTTCACATAGCAGTCTACGGAGCCATTAATAAAAGAATAAAAAAAGGTAAATATGAGTTTATATTTTAAAATTCTGATTTTTTTTCTCACAATTCTGAGATTAAATCTCAAGCTTCTGATAAGAAAAAACAACTCGCCATTCTCTCTTTTCCCCTTGGCTCTGACTTTTTTCCCATGAGAAATGTCAAACTCACTATTGTTGAGTTAAATAGTTACAAAGTCTGAACTAGCAGATATACACTTGCATTTGTGAGAAAAGTTAGAATTGTGAGATAAAATAAATAAACGTTATGTAAAATATTAATAGTAATAGGTTTAAATATTATGTCATGCTGTAGGGCTAATACAATGAGTCCCATACGGACAGCATATGTGAATATTATGTAGACATATTGTTTAAATCAAATGTATGCTTTAAAAGTAATCATAGCAGTTTTCATCCATAGTGTGTTGGTTTAAACAAATGCCATCTTTGACAACAATATTCTCTAAAAATGATTTACATTCTGATTCTGGCATCAAAAGGCACAAAAATTGTTTTTTCTCTTATTCCATGGATTTTACCTGTTACCAGTGTTTTTCTGCCACCCCTATGCACCCTTATTGGTATCTTCAGATCTCTTCTGAATCTCTAGAGTAGAAACATGTAAGATTACTCTTTTCTTAAAGGAGGCATCGGATGCTAAGTTCACTCTTTCATGTTGTTTGAACATTAATGTGTGTCGGCAGTGTATGTACAAATCTACCCTATAATGATAAAAATCCATGCAGTGGTTTTTAATTAATCTGTAAAAATAATATCCCCTTTTTCAAATCAAGCCGTTCTCAGATGCCTGTCGGTGTGGCGTCACACCCGCAGAGGCCGCTCCCACGATAGTTGATTGACATGGCCGTCTTACCTCAGACCAGCTGTCACAGTCGAGTAACTTTCCTTGTTTCGACGCCGAAGCAGGGATGTAAGTTAGACAAGAATATCTCTGATTGTGCGATTGAGGTGTTGTGTTGCTGGATGTAATAATGAACATAGTGGTCGTCATTTACTCCCGACATCTGAGCCGCTGAAGATGCAGTTGATTACGTTTGTTTGTGAATGGAATGCACCTCCCGATCTACATATATCCGTCTATGTTCGTGCGAATCATTCATGATCCAGCTTCACTTACAGCAGTGTTTTTTTATGAATCTTTCCGATCGCCTTTCCTTATAACGTGGTAGTTAGGAAGTTTAGCGGCTAAACGCGGCTAAAGTAAACAAGATCGTCATTTCACAGAGGGAAGAGAGGGGCGGGGCGAGCAGAGCTCATTTGGATTTAAAGGAACAACCCCTTAGAATGAGATGATTTTTGCAGAGCTCATTTTGACAAGGTAAACAGGGTGTTGTTTTAAAAAAGCATTGAGAATTTTTAATTGAAGTATATTAGAGACTTTTCATTAAGACCCTAAAGAATCATATCAACTTGTGGAAAATGGGCATCCAATGACCCCTTTAAGAAAAACTCAAAAAGTCTTAACCAAATGTCTCACTGTAGTCTGCATTTATTCTCTTGGCCATTAGTGGAAGAGAAATAACTGATGATAGATAGATAGATATATACTGTTGGGTTTTTTTCTGCTGTTTTTTGTGTCTTGGATTACTTGTTTATCAATCATTACCTCTAAAAATTTGCTTTACTATTTGATTTTTGCTTTAACTACTTTTTGCACTCTCTCCCTTTTCTCACACTTCCTTTCTTCTCATAGTTTCACCCATGGGTTTTCATTGAGAGCTGATGAATGCTGTACTTCACATTCAATATGGCAACATTGAAGCCAAATAGCCTGTGCTTTAATTAACTTAGTCGAACGAGAGAAGTATGAGGAGTCAATATTTATTATGTCTTGAGACAGCTGGGCCAGCACTGGGCCCACGTCCCTCAACAGCCCTGAGAGCTAATTGCCCGGAGGCAAACAGAGGCTACTCTCATCACCAGTGAGGTGAGCTGCCGTCGGCTTCCTAGATTTCCCTAAGTGCCGGAATAACGCACTGCAATCACAACGAGAGCTAGAGTCACAATGCCATCTAATTAAATGCATCGGAGATGATTCCATGAGATAAATTGAAGGATAAGATCCCTGCACATCCACAAATAACAGGTTGATGAAACAGCTGCTAGCACATCACATCGTTGGCTAGTTCACAGACTAACAAAGTATACATTGAACATATATATACAGATTAAATTGTTATTATTAAAACAAGCTCTACATCAATACAAGACTTAGAGGAGAAAGCAAAGAGTACAACATTTCAAAACTGGCAGCAATAAGCAGAGCGGGCGGCATCCTCTTAGACTTCACCGCATGCAGTCCAGCTTCATGTCGACAGATCTCCAGTGAGACCGTTTTAATTAATGCTCCATTTAGAGTTAATATTAAATTTTTATGCTTTCTCCTCTTGCCACCTTGTCTTCTATCTCTCCTCTGCAATCATGTATTTCCATAACAGTGAAAACTGTTGTAGGGAGCAAAGCTTCCCACTGCAATTATATCTTTGTGTCAGACACTGCGTAGAAAGCTGTGCAGGTTTAAAGGTCATGGCAGTATTTCTATTGGAGAGAATAACAGAATTAAAATGTTACTAGGTTAATTCAGTAACATCATTGCACAAAGAGATGGAATGAGAAAGACATATGCCTTGCTAAAACAAAAAAACATGTTTTGGATGCTGCTTCTCATTTGACATCTTATACATCCACTTCAGAAAGGAATAGAAATGTCTACAGTAGTTTCAGGTTTTACATGGTTTTGGGTGCCCTGCGGAGCAAATAAGACAGAAAAAGAAGGCATTTGTGATGTGCAAAATGTCTGTTTAATGTGTCGCTGTCATCTGGAAGACGCTATTTTTATTAAACAGTAGCAAATCTGCAATAGCCTTGTGGACGCGTGTGAACATAAGGTGCGACAGTGCTTTAGGCAACTGAGTTTGAGTCCTGTCTCAGTCTGTTCCCCTTTCTCCTTTCATGTTACTCCTTAAACTGTCCTGACAAAAAAAAATAGAACTTAAAAAAAATGGATTGACCAGATTTTTTCCCACAGCTTTTAAAAAAGTAAGTTTAAGTTAATGTTATTTTAAAAAGTAATCAGCAAGATGTTTTAAAGAAATTAATAGTTTTATTTAGTGAAGACATTAAATTGATTGAAAGTGAGGGTAAAGACATTTATAATGTTGCAAAAGACTGATATTTATGATGTTCTTGAATTAATCAAAAAATCCAGAAAAAAGCGATTATCAAAAAAAGAGAGAGACAGATTGATCATATTTTTTTCCACAGCATTTAAAATAAATCAAGTTCAAGTTAAAAAAAAGTAAACAGTAAGATTTAAAAATAAAAAAAATAAAAAATAATACTTTTATCCAGCAAAGACATTAAATTGATTGAAAGTGACAGTAAAGACATTTATAATGTTGCAAAAGATTGATATTTCAAATAAATGCTGTTCTAGTATCAACCAAAAAATCCTGAAAAAAAAAAGTTTATCAAAAAAAGAGAGACAGATTGATCATTTTTTTCACAGCATTTAAAATAAATTAAGTTTAAGTTAAAAAAGTAAACAGGAAGGCTTTTTTTTTAAAAAATAATAATAATAGATTTATCCAGCAAAGACACATTAAATTGATTGAAAGTGACAGTAAAGACATTTATAATGTTGCAAAAGATTGATATTTCAAATAAATGCTGTTCTTGTATCAATCAAAATATCCTGAAAAAAAAGCGTTTATCAAAAAAAGAGAGACAGATTGATTATATTTTTTTTCACAGCATTTAAAATAAATTAAGTTCAAGTTAAAAAAGTAAACAGTACGGTTTTTAAAAAAAAACAAAAAAAAACAAAGTTTTATCCAGCAAAGACACATTAAATTGATTGAAAGTGACAGTAAATACATTTATAACATTGCAAAAGATTGCTATTTCAAATGCTGTTCTTTTGAGCTTTTTTTAAAAAAAAAAAAAAGGAGAGATAGAGAGACTGACCATATTTATCACAGCATTTAAAAGTAAGTTTATATTAAAAAGTAATCAGTAATATTTTTAAAAAGAAAAGAAAAGAATATTTTTATTTAGCAAAGACACATTAAACTGATTAAAAGTGACAGTGATGACATTTATAATGTTGCAGAAGAAGACTAAGCTTTCTACCAATCAAAAAATCCTGAACAAAATAATGTTTTTTTTTTAAAAAAAAATAATAAACTAAAATAAAAATAAAAAGACAGAGATAGATTGAGTATATTTTTTCCACAGCATTTAAAATAAATTAAGTTTAAGTTAAAAAGTAAACAGTAAGGTTTTTGTTTTTTTAAAGAAATTAAGTTTTATTCAGCAAAGGCACATTAAATTGATTGAAACTGACAATAAAGACATTTATAATGTTGCAAAAATGGCAATTTCAAATGCTGTAGTAATCAGTAAGGTTTTATTTAGTGAAGACGCATTAAATTGATTGAAAGTGACAGGGAAAACATTTATAAAATGCTGTATAACAATTATGAAATGCTGTTCTTCTGTGCTTTCTACCCATCAGAAAATCCTGACATTTTTTTTTTTTGATGATGTTTTTCAATATAATAATATTTATATTATAAATGTATTATTATTACAATTTATAAATTATATATTTATAATAATAATAATAAATGTTTCTTGAGCAGCAAATCGGCATATTATTAATGATTTCTGAAGGATCATGTGACTGGAGTAATGATGCTGAAAATGCAGCTTTGCATCATAGGAATAAATTACATTTTAAAATATGTTCAATGTTTTTTAAATTGTAATATTATTTCACAACATTACCATTTTTACTGTATTTTTAATCAAATAAATGCAGACTTGCTGAGCATAAGAGACTTCTTTCATAACATTAAAAACCCAACCCAAACTTTTAAACAGCAGTGTTTATAAACAAATGTGGTAGTAACAATCGTTTTTATACAATAGCCGCCTATGCCCAAGAGATCAGTATGTCTTTGCAATAAACCTTCCCCCTACAGACATACCTGAAGATGTTGGGGTTCAGAGTCAGGCTGCAGTAAAGAGAGGGATAATTATGTGTTGTTCAGAGCAAGCATGTTGCTAAAATGATCCTCATTAGGGAATTGCAGGAACCTTAGGGGTCCTGTTTACTGCGAGCATCCCAAAGGAGCGGCAATTCAGGGCCAGACTAACACGCCAGGCACTCCTATTCATCTCCATTCCTTGGCAGCGAACACTGCAGCAGGTCAGGATATTTTCAGCTTTACTAACATCTTAACCAGCGGTCTTTTGCTTGGGTTGTTTTGATGGCCATAATCCTTATAACAACTAAAGGAATAGTTCAACTCAAAATAAACACCTGTCATCACTGACTCATCCTCACATCTTGCCAAACCCGTATGCTGTTCTGTTGCACAAAAAGGGAAACTGCATCAAAAAAGAAATACTCACAGGTATTTGACTTGTATATTATTAAATAGCCATATTTTTCAGCAAAATTTCTCTAAAACATGTTTTAGGGAGGTTTTCATGTCTCATTCTGTAATGTTTCAATTCATTCTACATAATCTTGAACTACATAAAATCCCAAAATGCACGCATGAATGTAAAATCAAAATGGAAATACACTCATATTGCGTTATTGTGGCTTTAAATTATGCCAGGCATCCCAAGAGCTGCAATGCACTTACAGGAAAACAAGATCATTGCATATAAAATATTTTACGCTTTTGACCTCCAGAATGAAGATATATGGAGCCCATTCTATAGCACCGTGAAGTCTCCATTGTTGTAGTCCGATCAGGTGATCAGATGTACGGCTAAACATCGATATCGCACCTCCCCAGCTGCCGTTGCCATTTGGTGGCTGATAAAGATCTATCAGCGGACGGGACGGCAGTCACCTGAATGACAGCTGGGGAAAGAGCTTCATTAGTCTGCTGGTTAATGTCAGCCAGATCTATCTACGGCCAGAACAGCTCTGACAAGAATGCAACAGCAATCCGCAGGCAAGAGCAAGTTATCATGGCACGGAGAGGAGATTAATTGGCGTGATTTCATTGTCATCTGACAGAGGAAAGAAGAGAAATGGGAAGAGAGAAAAGAGCAGAGACAAGGTGACCCATGTTGAAATTATCGTAGATCACTGATTGGCTGATTTTTACATGACGCATCTGCTATTTGTTCATGTCTCGCTCTTGTTGTTTGGTTTGTTTTTACAAGAACAATAGAAGGTTAGTTTACCTAAAAGTGAAAATCATTGTTTACTTCCCTTTACAATGACATAAGTCACAATTGGTTCTATCTATCATCTATCTATCCATCTATCATTCTGTCTATCCATATATCGATGTCCGTCTATCTATCAATCTATCTATCTATCTCTCTATCTATCTATCGTTCTATCGTTATGTCTATCCATATATCGATGTCTGTCTATCCATCATTTTATCATTCGATTGTTTTATCGCTCTATCTATCTATCTATCTATCTATCTATCTATCTATCTATCTATCTATCTATCTATCTATCTATCTATCCATCTATCGGTCTATCTATCCATCTATCATTCTATCTATCCGTCTATCTATCTATCATTATATAATTCTATCTATCTATCTATCTATCTATCTATAGATCTATCTATCTGTCTGTCATTCTGTCTATCCGTCTATCGTTCTATCCATCTATCATTCCGTCTTTCGTTCCATCTATCCGTCTATCTGTCTATCGTTCTATTATCTATCATTCTATCTATCCATCTATCTGTCTATCTATCGTTCTGTCTATCCGTCTATCGTTCTATCTATCCGTGTATCTATGTCTATCCGTGTATCTATCTATCTGTCGTTCCGTCTATCGTTCTATTTATCCGTTTATCTATCCGTCTATCATTCTGTCTATCCATCTATCGTTCTATCATCTATCATTCTATCTATCCATCTTTCCATCTATCTGTCTATCCATCTATCTATCATTCTGTCTATTCGTCTATCCCTCCGTCTATCTATCTATCCATCTATCGTTCTATCTGTCCATCTATCTGTCCGTCTGTCTATCTATAGTATCTATCTATCATTCTATCGTTTTATCATTCTATCTATTGTTCTGTCTATCTATCCATCTATCATTCTATCTAGCGTCTATCTATCTATCTATCTATCGTTCTGTCTATCCGTCTATCTATCTATCTATCTATCTATTGTTCTATCTATCTATCTATCTATCTATCTATCTATCTATCTATCTATCTATCTATGTTTTGTCTGTCTGTATATCTATCCATCCATTGTTCTATCTATCCATCTATCCATCCATCTATCCAGAACTTTTAGTGAAAAATTAGTTTTATGAATTTCTC
>JAHKKF010528044.1:7724-27421 GCA_019740295.1 Labeo calbasu | reverse complement strand
CGAGATGGCTTTTAGCTGGTTTTGCATCTGAACTCTTCATATATATATATATATATATATATATATATATGTGTGTGTGTGTGTGTGTGTGTGTGTGTGTCTATGTATAGACCTATATATCTACATATTTATATAAAGACAACAACAACAAAGATGTTTATTTTTTTCTGGACAGTTTATTTTTTTTTATTCAAAACCATTTAAAACAAAGCATTTTAAGAGTCACTGAATATCCTTCCACGGTTGCAGAACATAACTTAATAAACAAGACAAGCTCAGAACACACAGCTCTAAAGAAATTGAAGGTTCACATTGTAAATTTAATCAACATTGTTGCCTTATTTACTTTTTTTTTTTTTTTTAGTCCTAGTGACAATTTCATTGTAACTTCCTTTAAAAAAATAAAAATGAAAACACAGTATTTGTATGTTTAAATGCTAACAACATGGTGAAAACCCTTCTGAAAACATTTTAGAAACACTCTTAAGCTGCCTTTTGAGAATGTTTGGTGTTTAAAATCCAAAGATAAACCAAGAAAGAAAGAAAGAAAGAAAGAAAGATAGACAGATAGATAGATAAAGCAATAAAACAAACTTTAGGACAATATTCTTGCGTTTCGCCAACAGATCTAGCAAGGGCAAACTGTTTTGGCAAGATATAGACGGCTTGATTAAAAAAATGGGATACAAATGGATATGAATGAAATATAGTAACTCCTGTCAAATCAATCAGTACATAAAAAGCAAGTCAACAAGTCAACTATAAATGTTATTCTTAATATAAAACTTGGTAAAAAATAGTTATTTCAAACTGTACAGTCACCAAGTACATAGAAGGATCAGACACTCATTAGCTTCTCATTTGGCGTCGCCAGTAGCGTCAACCTTCTGTGCCTAGAAGAAAGTGATTTAAGAAAAAAAGTCAGTTCAACAGTGATTTGGTTGAGCAATTACCAAACTTTACATGCTCCAGTAATTAGTTGCTGTGATAGAACAGATATAGTCAACAAAAAGCAGAAGTAAACCACTCAAGAGTCTCATATTTTATTTATTTTTAATTTTAATCTATTTGATTCGAACTTTTCAGACAACGCTTTTCAGACCTGGTCTGCCTTGGCGTCTCCATTTTCAGCAGGGTTGCTGCCCTTCTTCCCCTTGGCTGGCTTCTGTGTAAACGACGACATGAAATATGATTGAAAATGAAATAATAACTTAGCGGTTTGATGGTTAACAAGTGGGTAAACCTTCCGTCATCAATGGAACAAAATTCAGCGGCTAAATTATCATATAATACTACTGCAAACTTCACATCCTTACCTTGGCGGCGGGTTTCTTGGGCTTTGGTTCAGGTTTAGGAGGAGCTGGCTTCTGTAAATCAATTTAGAGACCAATTAGACAAAAAATAAAAAATAAAACTTCAGGACTGATAGCGAATAATTTATTGACTAGGTCAAAAAATGATACTTACAGCAGACAACCTCGCGGAGCGTCTTGTTGGCTGCAATAAAAATAATACAGAATTAATATCAATCAATCAATGATGTAAACAAATAAGATTGGAGGAAACCAATATAAAATTTATTTTAATATATTTCACTTAAAAAAAAGTTACTTGGCTACTATAGTGAATGTGTCTACAATGGCTAATGTAAATTAATGTAAGCATAAAAAAGGTCATTATTTATCAAGCACAAGCATAATATTAAAATTAAGTTGTCGATTTAATTTGTGATTTACACAGAAATATGTTCTGATTGAGTTTCAAAAGGCTTGCAACATGATTTAAGCAAAATACGTAAATAAATAAAAATATATAAGCCGGTAAAATATAAAAATATGTAAATACATAAATATAATATTTTATTTATTTAAAAAAAAGAATCAATATAAATGGACAAACCTCCTCCTTGCCTTTGGCGGCCTTCTCACCATCAATCTGTAAAAAGCAAAACACGAAAGCGTTTTAGAAATCGAAAAAATATGTAACGTTATATTTAAAAAAAAATAATAAAAACACCACATTAGTCGAAAAAAATTTAAAAAAAAATAAAAAACAGAACGTTCTTTGTAACAGTTTGCCCGCGTTACGTCATAGACGATAAGCCGCAGTTCTTTTTCATAACGGATGACTTTATTTCTGCAGTGTCTTCCCGCGCATATTCAAATTCAAATCCGGGCTGTCAGTGCGCGCGGGCAAGACGGCTTCCTTTTGTTTGTCTGCATCACTACGCGCCTTTTAAAACGACTGAGGGGCGATTCTCAGCGTACAGTTCCTTTGTTTTCTTCACGAAAACACTGTAAACCGCACAAAAGCACGTTTGAATGATGAAATAAGATGTAAAAATAGCATTTGCACGCATTTACACTAGTAAAGCGCCGTCTTTAGAAGACACAGGTGCTGTAAAGATGGCAGCTTGACGTTTCGAGTAGGCGTAATGCACATCAACAATGACAGGAGCAGCTTAAGTGACACGATAAAACAATATAACACAAATTACGGTTCATAAATTTGACTTGAGGACCGAAAATACACACGCATGCAATCTTATATCAAGCCAAAATGATGAACTGCGAGCTCTTTTTCATGAGAACTTTAAACACAATTACTCATCTGCAGTGTTAAAATGATAATATCTTATTAAATTTGAAGGCTTCTGGTAATATTAGCAGTAGGGGTTCAACCAGCATCTTAAGATACTCAAGTTCCCTCCTTTTACATTATCAAGTGATCAGGCGGGTCTTACAGGATGTTACGGATTTGTTTTGCTCGAATAATTGTCAAAATATTAATGCACATTAACAGGTTACAGTGTTTGTCGGTTTTAAAATGCCTGTGTGATATTATTTTCAGGCAAACGTCGTTTTTTTTGCTCATGTTTTCGTCACAGCGCGGTAAGATTGACAGTCCGCCTGACAGTGAATATGTAGAAATCGACTGTCCGCCATTATAAAACAACCACACGATCGTAGACGATAACAGCAACAAAAAAAATGTAAAAAAAAACACAAACATATATGCACAAATATCAAAATTCACGATTTTTTCAGAAATGAAAAATATCACAGTGCATCCTTACCTTTCTTTTGGGCATCTTGACTGCAGAAAAACCCCGAAAAAATGTCGAAAAATCTGAATATCTGTAGAAACGTTGTGCTCTTGAGGAACGACACCCTGCACGCCTCTCAGCGTCTCGCGTAAAATACAATAACGGCTGTATATGTTTTATTAAGTTTTTATATTGAAATTTAAGATAGAAACCGGTTTAAACCAGATTTTGCATATTCCGTGCAGTGATTGGCTGCGAGGGCGATCACGTATCGCTGGGCGTCGCTTATCTCTTAAAGCAACAATGACAGAATTCCCCGGTCAGGTTTCAGAGCGCAGACAGATGCTGCTGCTTGTCTTGGTAAGAACGGCGCCTCTGCTGGCCACGGTGGAATTACACCGGGAATTTAATACAAATAAAAAAAACGAACAGAGACAAAACGTGGTAGACTTAAGTTAGGACATTCATACGCGTTATTTACATAATTTTACACGTGTGTGTGTGTGTTTACATATACACCTTTTTAAGAACAAGTACATTTCCGGAATGAATCGAATGGAACACAATACCGTCTCTAAATGTAAATATCTTTGTCTTCAAAGTTTGAAAATACAGCTCCCGACAGATCTCCATTAGTGTTTAAATAATTTTACCATCAAGCACATTGCTTGAATAGCTCTGCTTCTAAACACTCTAGAATATGGAAACAACTTTTCCTGTACCTTTTGATCACACTGCAAAAAAAAAAAAAAAAAAAAAAAAAAACGATGTTTTTCATCAGTATTTTGTCGTTTTCCAGCGCAAATGTGTAGATTTTTAATTTGTAGAAGCAAAATAAAATAAAATAAAAAGTCATGTTTTGTGAGAAACTGAGCAAGTAAGTTTATGATTGAAACAAGAACAAATGTCTACTAATGACTTCAGAAAATTGAACTTAATTCAAAGGGAACACGTTTTTAGTTTTCACTATCCATTAACAGATATTTGTCCTTTTTACAAACATAAATTCACTTAATTTTGTGCAGTTTCTCAGAAAACAGGACTTTGTATGTTTATTTTGCATCTCAAGTAAATCTTGATTTAAGAGTGTTTAGATTTTTGTATTGGAAAACAAGACAAAAAAATTTTGTAGTCAATTTAATACCATTTCTATGAATTTAAGACCTTTGCTCGGATTTAAGACATTTTTAGGCCTTTGTGAAAGGGCAAATTAAGATCTTTTCAAGAGCTGCAGAAAGTAAATTCACACGCATTAAAAATATAGATAACAGATACACAATTACATTTATTTCTGTCTACAATACCAATTTTACGTACAAGCCATGTTTTCATGAGAAACAAATTCAGTCAAGTGTCCAAACTTTTGACTACTCCTGTAATTTACCTTTATAACATAAATGTAGGCAATTAAAAAGATTATTGACTGAATATGCATTTTTTAAGCAAAACTTGCTTAAAAGCAAGTAATATTTGATTTGTTAATTAATTGTTCTTGAGGGTTCAGTAATTTGGTCAAACCAGTCCACAACTCTGAGTTTGAATGATTTTTTTTTTAAATCCTAAAAAAAGTAAAAGTGAGATCAATCAGATTTAGCCTATTGTATTCTCTGCCATTTCGAGTCCAAAAGCCCATGTGGTCAATCCGTAATCTCATAAATCTACATACCCCTATTTATTTAGTTATATAAATATGATGTAAATTGGACGTGGTTGTTTTTGTTTTCCTCCATTGTGTGTTATGATGAATATTCTGCATGTATTTTTTCTTTTTCTGCTGATATGTTTCTGTGATTTTTGTTTTTATTATCGTCGTTATAATTATTCCTATCTGCTTTTTTGTTGTGATCCTGATTTGTAATATGCTTTGTGTGCTACTCACTGGTTGCTGATCAATTAACAAAAAATGTGATGGAAATTAGATTTAGCCTGTTGCATTTACAAGCATTTCTAGTCCCATGTTGTCAATCAAAGTGAATTTATTTGAAGATTTAAGATCATTTCTATTTCAATATCAAGCATACATATCCATTGCCCCATAAAACGGGGTGAAACATCCATCCAGATCTAAAGTATTTACAGATCAGTAAATAAAAATGTTCAGCGCTAAGCCACGACAGCCTGGCTGCTTAAATCACTGAAGAAAGTGTCTCTCTTGTGCTGAAGGGCGTTGAGAAAGCAGCGAACCCTCTCCTCTCGGCTGGCGGTGTAGTTCAACAGTTCTTTCTGTCGACTCTGGGCATCCATGGGCTTTCCATTCCCACGATGCTGCAGGAGCTCAGCCACACAGGAGCGATCAGCTTCCATCTGCTGAAGCGCTTGGTCTTCTCTGTGGAGATCTCGAGCTTTCTGCAACACACATATGTGCACCATCAGGACCACAGTGAAGTATATGTACACATGAATATAACGGCACTTGTGAGTTGAACAAAATTCTTGCTTATGCATCTTTACTAAACTTTAAATAAAGTTCTGGACTTCCCAAAACAATGTTTTCAGGAAATAATTTAAGGAAACAATTGTAGCAACGTTTACAAAAACGTACTTGTAATTAAGCAACAACGGCACATGCTGTAATACAATATCCTGTGTCTTCACTCTGAAATGTGCATGTTTTTTAATGACAAGGTCATAGTAATCTAAAAAACATATGACTGTGAATGTCTCATTCACAAAAAATTGCATGGATTATTTCGTATTTGTATGCACAGAAGGACTGCTCACAAAAAAAATGCATATTTGTTATTAACCTTGTTCTAATGTTAATAAATGTGGCGTGTTCTAAATGATTATCAGTGTTTTTAAAATTGATACTAATCATAAATGTTTCTTAAAAATAAATGACATTTGAATATATATTCAAATAGGAAACAGCTATTTAAAATTTTAATAATATTCACAATATTACTGATTTTAATATATTTTTGCAGTCCCTAAATGAGTCCATAAATGAGACCATAAAAACAGGATGACAAAGGAGTTATGGCATACCTGAAGAGATCGATAACTCAGCTGGTATTGCAAAACAGCTTCACATAGATTCCAGAAAGAATATTCCGGCCACAGGACTGACTGGAACACTAGACAGGAATATGAGGTCTGTGGAGTATAAGATAATGCAGAAATATGAAAAACATTCATCACTTTAAAGCTGCAGGGGAACGTATGTATTAAGAGCAATATGAGCTTAATGCACAACGGACAAGGCCGATATATATCCATAGGACCAGTGCAAGACTTTCAGCTGCCATTAGTGGGAATTGTTCAGCTCTTAAAGCAATAGTTCACCCAAAAATGAAAATTTGCTGAAAAATTTAGTCATTCTCAGGCTATCGAAGATGTAGATGAGTTTGTTTTTTCATCAGATTTGGAGAAATGTTGCATTGCATCACTTGCTCACCAATGGATCCTCTGCAGTGAATGGGTGCCGTCAGAATAAGAGTCCAAATAGCTGATAAAAACATTACAATAATGCACAAGTAATCCACACCACTCCAGTCCATCAGTTAACATCTTGTAAAACCAAGATCTAGATGTTTGTAAGAAACAAAATCACTAAAATGTTTTTAACTTTAACCCTATAACTGTCACTCCCATTTTTTAAAACAGACATAAAAATCCAGAAAACATTTTGTAATATGATTTTGACGTACATTTTCCATGGTAATGCAATGTCTGATTTTAAAATGCCTTTCAAAGAATGAATTTTGATATTTTAAGTTTTGTTTTAAGTTTAAGTGACTGATATTTAATTTCTTATGACTTCTATTGCGTGATAGGGAAAAAGGCAACGAAGAAAGTTAACTCATGATTATGATGTAGATTTTTTAAGTTGCATATATTAATCTATTACTTTTCCTGCATAATTTCTATCACAAAAATATGGTAAAATATCTATTTAGGAGTCTTAGACCTTGTCAACGATGTATAGTTTGTCATGATTAGATTAGGATTTATTTGTAATATGGTGAAGTCCCTGGGGGACGGTGACAGTTAAAGGGCTAAACTGTTGCTTCAAGCTAAAATACGAGTCTATAATCCATAGTATTGCTTCGCTTTTCTGTTGTCCTTCACATCAAAACCCACCTCATATTTGTTTAGAGTTGTTTTAAACTGTTTTGTAAACGGTACTTAATCTATGCAGATTTCTCTCCTGTTTCATACCAGATGACTTTTTCAGTGGAGGAAGCGTTATTATTGATTTTTGACTTGTATTTTAGCCTGAAGCAACTGTTTTAAAGTTAAAATGGCTTAATGTCGGATTTGTTTATACAAACACACAACTTATGCCTCACAAGATGTGGTGACGGTGGACTAGAGTGGTGTGGATTACTTGTGAATTATTATGATGATTTTTATCAGCTGTTTGGACTCTCATTGTGAAGGCACCCATTCACTGCAGAGAATCCATTGGTGAGCAAGTGATGGAATTCTACATTTCTCCAAATCTGAGAAACGAACTCTTGAATGGCCTGAGGGTGAGTAAATTTAAGCAAATTTTCATTTTTGGGTGAACCAAAAAATTACAGATAATGTACTCACCCCCTTGTCGTCCAAGATGTTCATGTCTGTCTTTCTTCAGTTGTAAATAAATTATGTTTTTTGAGGAAAACATTTTAGGATTCCTCTCCATATAATCGACATCTATTGTGCCCCCCTGAGTTTGAACTTCCAAAATGCAGTTCAAAGGGCTCTAAACGATCCCAGCTGAGGAATAAGGGTCTTATCTAGTGAAACGATCTGTTATTTTCAAAACAAAAAGTACAATTTATATACTTTTTAACCTTGAACGCTTGTCTTGTCTAGGCCTGCATGAACTGCATTTCCGCTTCAAGACAGTTAGGGTATGTTGTCCATCTCATTTTCTTCTCCAAATTCTAAATCCTAAATCGCTGCAGAAGTATTGACCCAGTGTTTACAAAGTGATCATTCAAAAAATGGTCAAACACTCTTTACAATAAAGGTAAAACAGCGATGCAGGACGATTTTGAAGTTGGAGGAGAAAATGAGATGGGAGTTTTTCGACATACCCTAACTGTCATGAACAGAGTTCAGGCAGACCTAGACAAGATGAGCGTTTGAGGTTAAAAAGGTATGTAAATTGTACATTTTTTCAGAAAATAACCGATCGTTTTGCTAGATAAGACCCTTCTTCCTCGGCTGGGATCATTTAGAGCCACTTAAAGCTGCATTTAAACTGAATTTTGGAAGTTCAAACTCATGGGACACAATAGAAGTCCATTGTATGGAGAAAAATCCTAAAACGTTTTCCTCAAAAAACATAATTTCCTTATGACTGAAGAAAGAAAGAAATTAACATCTTGGATGACAGGGGGTGAGTAAATTATCTGTCAATTGTAAGTGCTGTATTTGTATGGCAAGATATTAACTAAATGGAATCTCTGTTACCTGCCACAGTAGGAAATCACTGAGACGAACTTCTCCAGACGTACGGATGAGCAGATCGGGGTTTGGAGAATTACTGCTATACAGACACTCACTGAGGAGCACCTCAGATACATCACTGACCAATCACAGAGAGAGAGAATATTACCATTAATAATATTTTATAGACAATTAAACAGCTGTTATTAGGAGCAAATCCTTCGTTTTCTCACATTATTTGAAAAGCATTGTTTACCTGGATTTTATCAGGCCCTGCTCTACTCCCCATGCCATTTCCTTCACTGCATTTGCGATTTCATGTCTTGAGGTATATGCAAAGCACACGTTCAGAAAACACCTGCATAATCAAACGAGAACATATGAAACAAATGACGAAACGCATCAGATTTAAATTTATACACTACCATTCGAAGGTTTAGGGTTATCAAGATTTTGTTTTTACAAAGAAAGTAATAATTCTATTTAGCAAATATGCATTAAAAGAGAAGTCCACTTCCAGAACAGCAATTTACAGATAATGCACTGTAAAGTACAAATGCGGTTGTAAACGATCCCAGACGAGGAAGAAGGGTCTTATCTAGCGAAACGATTGGTTATTTTCATTTTAAAAAATACAATTTAAATACTTTTTAATCTCAAACACTCGTCTTGTCCTGCTCTCCCTGAACTCTGTGTATTCTGGCTCAAGACAGTTAGTCAAAAATACAATACATCACTGCACAAGTTCCAACCCAGTCTATGCAAAGTGAACATGCAAAGAAGATCAAACACCCATAACAAAATGTAAAACAGTGATATAGGATGAAGTTGAGAGAGAACATGAGATGGGAGTTTTTCGACATACCCTAACTGTCATGAACTGGAACAAAAACAGTTGATTGGGTTGGGAAAAGCAAGACAAGACGAGCGTTTGACATTGAAAACTATATAAATTGTATTATTTTTACGTTTCGCTAGATAAAACCCTTCTTCCTCGGCTGGGATCGTTTACAACCGCATTTGGGATCGTTTGGGCCGCATTTAAACTGCTTTTTGGAAGTTCGAAATTGGGGCACCATATCAGTCCATTATATGGAGAAAAATCCTGAAATGTTTTCCTCAAAAAAACACAACTGCTTTACAACTGAAGAAAGAAAGACATGAACATCTTGGATGACAAGGGGGTGAGTACATTATCAGTAAACTGTTGTTCTGGAAGTGGACTTCTCCTTTAAACTGACAAAAAAAAGTGACATTAAAGAAGTTACTTGAGCTGCAAATCAGCATATTAGAATGATTTCTGAAGTATCATGTGACACTGGAGACTGGAAAATGATGATAACATGTTTTATAACATATTCAAATAAAAAAAAAAGATATTTTAAATTGTAATAATATTTCACACTATTTCTATTTTTACTGCATTTTTGATTAAATAAATACAGCCTTGGTAGGCAGAAGAGCCTTCCATTTAAAACATTTTAAGATATCTTACAGACCTCAAACTTTTAAACAGTATTGTAAATATTAGAGTGCAAAGTGTACAAACATGACATATATTTTGATGAAAATCTGTACAATAGATGGTCAAACATTGTAATGAAAGCTAATGCAGTGCTTACTTGTTGTGTGCTTTAGTTGCCACCACAGATTTGGCAATGAGCTGCTGCAGATCTGTAGGCAGTAGAGTCAAATCTCCCAACACACGAATACACACACCATGCTTCTCAAGATTCTCCCTAGAAATTAGGATAAAGTCACATATAGATTGTACAGATATCTATTCAGCCAACAGAGAGGCAAACTTGTGATCTTGTGAAGGGGTGACTTACTGCTCCGTCAGCAGGCGGCTGAACTTCTGTCTGGCCAGCTCCATCAGACCATCCACCTCCTCTTTAGAGCGCTTGAAGTTCTCAATGCTGAATGCATATACAGTCACTTCATGAATCCCAAGGTTTAGGCACCAGCGAAGCGTCTAAGTGAGTTTAAACAATATATAAGAGATTGAGCATATATATAGACTGTCATAAAAAATTTTGGGGGAAATAATTACTACTTTTATTCAGCAAGGACGCATTAAATTGATCCAAAGTGTCATTACAGACATTTATCATGTTACCAAAGATTTCTATTTTAAATAAATGCTTCTATTTTGAATGTTCTATTCATCAAAGAATCTTGAAAAACTAAATGTATCAGGGTTTCCACTAAAATATGAAGCAGCGCAACTGTTTTCAATATTGATAATATTAAAAAGTATTTAATATTTATTCCGTTTCAGAATATTCAGTTTTTTGATCAGCAAATTAGCATATTAGAATGATTTCTGAAGGATCATGTGACACAAAACACTGGAGTAATGATGCTGAAAAACAGCTTCGATTACAGAAATAAATTACATTTACTTTAAAATATAGAAAACAGTTCTTTAAAATTGCAATCATTTTTCACAATATTACTGTTTTTACTGTATTTTTGATCATATAAATGCAGCCTTGGTGAGAATCCTTTCAAAAACGTTAAAAACATTTCACCGACACCAACGAAATATTTGAAAACATAGTTTATTCATTGATATATCTGACAGAACAAACAGGTAAGGGAGCGATTAACGCTTCTGTTAATCGGTCAAGCAGTCAAATTGGCCAAATATTGGTCAAATAATCCACCTGCCTGGTATATTGTTCTGTCATTATCTGCACACTCACCTCTGCCAGCTTCTCAAAGCCCTGCGAGTGACCCTCCTGCCTCTCCATATGTGTCTTTTGGGCAAAACGCCTATTACCATCCATGATAAAGGCCACATGTTTGGGCATAGGCCCTGCCTGTAATAAAAACAAAAGAGTTTAAATTAAGTCATTAAGGTATTAGATCATTATTTCAGTTCAGTTTATTGCACGAATCCTCTGAAAAGCACCTTCAGGATGTTGGCAGTGAGCCTTTCTAAAAGGGACAGTTCCCGCTCTCGAATCCACGACATGACAGTACCCTCTGTGCAAAAAGGAAAAAAGTTACTGCAACAGTATGCATATTAAAGGGAAGGATTTTTGAGAAATTGTTAAAAACACATCTTGTACACAAGCATTTGAACCATAAACGGGCACTTCTTATAATCAAGCTTATTTATGCATTGCATATTTGCCTTTGTAATAATCTTACTAAATCTTGAACTATTTATATGATAACACAGAATTACATGTGATTAAATATTATTACATTTATATGATTAAATGGTGTTGATGTCTATAGATCAAGGTGGCAGACAGCCAACTTGTTGGATCTAAACACTTATTATATACAAATATACACTTATATTTACACATTACCCAAGCATAATTATAAAATCTTTAATAACTGACAGAAACAAAATGTGTAATATCACTAAACCTGAAAATGAGATTATTTATGTATTATATTAAAATGACATCATGAATAGGAAAACATATCGCAGACAATTCACAACCATTTTTCCAAGTAAACTTTACCAAACTAAAAACACTGACAACTGTTAATACATCAGTAAATGAACATATTAAATTCATCTGAATGAAATACATCTGATTAATATTATTATGACATAATTGGTTCGTGCATGGAAGGCACGAAAGCGCGACTACTACCCTAAATATCACTTCATTACTTAGTTAAAATAGAATGTCACTGTAATCACATTCATTAAAAAAAAGGAGGCTTTCATTCAAACAAATCAAAATCAGCTTGACTTAAAGCGTTAATACGCTGTTCTTTAAGAAATCATAAAGCTCCAACTCACCGCCTGTCTGTAGGATGACGTCTTCTTCCTCTGACAGGAAATGACGACATAGAAACGCGACAGCAAACGCCAAAATAATCGTGTTATTAGACCAAAAAACTTCTTAGCAGTTTAAACAAATTTCTAAAATAGTAATAGCAATAAAAATACGTTCGGAATTTTTGTATTATTATTATTATTATTATTATTATTATTATTATTATTATTATTATTATTATTATTATTATGAAAATACTGTTACCTACTATAAATGCATAATTTGTTGCACAATTATATAGCTGTTATAGCTCTGGAGGAAGTAAGAGTGCCCAGATAAGATTCACAAGTCATTTAAGAAAAAACACGTATGTATATATGCATGTAGCTCATATACGTAAAATAATTTATTACCTTTTAGTAGGGACAATTAAACAGGTAAACGATTATTTAATTTTATTATTTAAATTTTTTCAACTAAAAGTCAGTGTAATCAGGCAATAAAATCATCAAATGTTGTCTTAGCATGTTTACATTCATATGTAATAGTATAATAGTAATTTACTAAAGTCACTGCATTCTATTTCACATCTATCTATCTATCTATCTATCTATCTATCTATCTATCTATGTCGAAGTATTGTTTTTTTTTTCTTCTCAGAATGCTTTTTGGATTAAATTTTCCAATAAATATTATAGGTCTTAATATGTTACTCAAATTTTAATTATTATTTTTTTAAATATTATTTATGATTACATATATAACTATACATTTTATATGTTGCAAATATTTAAAGTACGAATCATATTCTAGGCATGCTAATTGAATAATAAAATTAAACTATTTAATTTTATTATTTAATTTTGTTTATCTATCTATCTATCTATCTATCTATCTATCTATCTATCTATCTATCTATCTATCTATCTATTTATGTTCAAGTATTGTTTTTTTGTCTTCTCAGAATGCATTTTAAATATTCCAGTCAATAAATAAATATTATAGGTCTTAATATGTTACTCAAATTTAAATAGATTTTTCACATTTTATTTATGATTACACATATACATTTATTACGCTTGCAAATGTTTAAAGTACAATTCATATTCAAGGTATGCTAATTGAATATTAAAAGGAAACTATTTAATTTTATTATTTAATGTTTATCTATCTATTTGTTTTGGTTTTGCCAAATGAAAGTCAGTGTAACATTTACATTTTTACAGTGTAACGTTGTACATTTTAGACATTTTTAGACTTTTCTTTAGAAAGTTCTTGCATTCTATTTCGTATCTATCTATCTGTCTATCTATTTATATGTATGTCCAAGTACTGTTTTTTTCTTCTCAGAACGCATTTTGGGTTAAATATTCCATTAAATCGGACATTTATTTTCCTCAAATTTTAAATATATTTTATTTTTATTTTTATTTTTATTTTTATTTATGATTGATTACACATATGTGACCCTGGACCACCAAACCAGCCATAAGTTGCACAGATATATTTGTAGCAATAGCCAACAATACATTGTATGCGTCAAAATTATTGATTTTTCTTTTATGTCAAAAACCATCAGGATATTAAGAAAAGATCATGTTCCATGAAGATATTTTGTAAATTTCCTACCATAAATATATTAAAACTTAATTTTTGATTAGTAATATGCATTGTTAAGAGCTTCATTTGGACAACTTTAAAGGCGATTTTCTCAATATTTAAAATTTTTTTTTTTGCATCCTCATATTCCAGATATTCAAATAGCTGCATTTCAGCCAAATGTTGTCTTATTCTAACAAACCATACGTCAATGGAAAGTGTATTTATTCAGCTTTCAGATGATGCATAAATTTCAAGATGTCAAAAACCCGACCCTTATGACTGGTTTTGCGGTCCAGTGTCCAACTTTACATTTAATATGTTTGCAAATTTTTAAAGTACACTTCATATTCAAGGCAAGCGAATACTGATTCTAATATTTCTTATTCAATGGCTTTTATTAGAGTTGACATTTTCATGGACTTTCTGTTAGTGTTTTTGTTGAGGTTCATCTCACACAATCTATGTAGTGCACTAAATAAGTTCAGGAAGCTATTTCGTACACCGCTAGAATGGAATAAAGGGGTCAGTATGTAGTATATAGCGTGTAGTATGCAGTATGCTTGTATTCTTAATGAATGAATTGATTGGGATTTTCAAGCGCACACTAGAGGGCGAGCACAAAGCAGACCAGCTACAGTCAAGAATCTCAGCAGTGGGAGGAGAAGAAGAAGAAGAAGAAACGGGCTCTCGGTCTGTGGGGGGTGACGGACGGGTCGAGCGTTTTTGTTCCGCTGGTGGATCCTGCTTAAACGGTGAGCAGGAGGCACAACAACCCGAACCAGAGCAGCCCGACCCGGAAAGAGCCCGGAGGAGCGGGTCGTTACGGATTGGAACTAAGACGCTTTTGTCTCTCTCTCAACTCCTGCGGGTTTGGGGGCTCCAGCAGCGGCGGCGGAGACGATCCCGCTCGCCCAGGGAAGGAGGCTGGAAGTCGGGGACGCTTCCAGCCTGCAGGGCCAGGCGCTGTGGCGATTGAACATCCGGAATTTGGTGAACCCTTTGGGGCTCAGTGGATGGGATGGAGCCGGGACCATCTGGCGCTGGTGGGTTCGGATCTTTTAAGTTGTTTCGAGTCTTATGAAATGATACAATGTTTCCGCGTGATATTATTGCTGCACGTTGTATCATTTCATAATGATACACTGTAACGTTCCGTGAGGACACAATGTAACATTCCGTCATGACACGTTGTGACATTCTCTAAGGATACATTGTAACATTCCGCAAACACACATTGTATCATTCCACAACAAACATTGTAACAATACATTAGAACGTTCGTTGCTAGATAGGCGATACCTGGAAGTTAATGTAAAGGTTACAGTGGAGTGTTTATTTATGCTTTAGGGGAAAATAATGCAGGGAATCAGGGAGATAGTCCCAGGTCAGGGGTCGTGGGAAGACATGAGGTTGAATCCCGCCTTCAGCAGATGCAGCAGGGGAAAGTGACCCCCAGGGGTCTTTATTGATCCTGCTAAAATGTGGCTCTGTCCAATGTTACCAATTTCACTTCCATTAACAGTATAAATGCACAAGACACTACCAGATAAATGATTTATGTTAGGAGGGATAAAAGCTGCCTGGCTGCAGCTGTGGGTTTTGGGACTATGATTTGATGTACTTTTACATAAACCTTTAGTGGATAAATTATGAACTGTAAGGAATGTTTAAATGCAGATAAGAAAATTGTCAGTTTGACCCACAAGTTGCGTTGCATGTGTGCGCAGAAATGTTTAAAACGGTTTCTGATCATGTAAAGTAAAAAAATGTGTAAAAATTGCAATTAACAAAAAAAAGTCATTGTTTTCATGTTCCGTTTCACTATTTTTGATGTTAAATAGAAGATCAAACTTTTAGATTTAAATCTGAGCTTGTCTCATTTGAGATTAATTTGAAATAATCTTTTCAAGAGTGTATTTTAATAGCACTGACTGATGATTAATGATTTTCCTCTGCTATTTTTTGCAGTATTTGTAATGCATTAAACCTGAGGTTGTAATAGTTAGGTGTTGAAATACTGGCTTCTGTCCCAGTTTAATATGCATATGTAAGTTGAAACTGACTTTGTGACGCTTTCAAAACATTGAAGTGTTTGTTTGAACAACACAACACCGTAACATTGACTCAACCAATGACGTGAGTTTTGGGCGTGACTGTCTGCTGCTCTGACCAATGGAAGATAGTCAGGATGGTTTGAGAAACCTGTTTGAAATGATTATTATTGTTGCAGACTTTCACTTTTTACAAATGAATGGTTTCAGAGACTTTTGTCATTGTGATGGCTCTCTGCTAGCCACTCATTGTCAGTCGCTTGTGTGTATATATCAGACACCCTGGTCTCTCAACATCAGCCGTGACAAGCCCACATCGCTAGAGCAAAACGTGTTGATGTAGTTGTTTTTGTGAATCTGAGGGTGGCCTTTATTAATGAGCGGCAGGGGAAGGGTCACAGGGGCTGTGCACTGGCCAGGTGGCGTCTCTGTGGATCTTGCACACTTCAGTGCATTATGCTCTTGAGTCCTCAATAGCAGGACATCTGGGACTCCAGACCAAAATATTAGTTCTGTTCCTCTGTCACAGTTCTGCCCACTTCTGCTTTCTTTAATATGGACAGAAATGCTGCTATATAACAAAATGGATTTTTCAGCCATTTGATGACATTCAATATATACTTATATTTATGTATTTGTTCTGAAATGGCTTACAGAGGAATGAGAGAAACTGGCAGTTTGTTAAAAATTAATTTTTCCATTGCTTTTCACTAGATATTGAATCATTTTGATATTAAATATTTTTATCTGTCTACATTAGTAAATTTTTTTGGTTACACTTTTTACAATAATGTCTCATTTGTTAACTTTAGTTCACAGTGCATTAACTGATATAACTTTGATCTTAAAAATGTTACTAAGATTTGAAGATTAACTAAGATTAATAAATGCTGTAGAAATATGTGTTAGTTCAATGTTGGCTAATGTAGTTAACTAAAGTTAATTTTTAAAAAAATGGGTAAATGAGAAATTCCAAACAGAAACGTCCATGAAAATATTTGAGCCTTAATGCAGAAGTCCGATTTTTTTATTTTATTTTATTTTTTTTTTTTTTACATTTTTGGTAATATATTTAATTAATATAATATAAACATATATATTATGTTTTTTGTTATGTTATCATGCTTTTACTGTGTTTGTTAGCTATGTTTTTATATATTTTTAGTTATTTTTACTTTATTTTACTTAAGTGTAGTTTGATTAATTGGAATGCACAATGAAAAGACTTGATTTTTGAAAATGTTTAAAAACTTAATTGCCTGTTTTTGCAAATGAACTCTTCATACATATATATATATATATATATATATATAATTTTTTTTTTACATTTTTGGTAATATTTTAAAATATTTTCTCATTTGCATTTATTAACATAAACTAACAGAGCAATATGTTTTTTACTGTATTCATTAACCTTTATGTTAGTTGCAAAATAAGTGTTAAATCAGAACTTTGAATTAATTCATTGCAATGAACAGTTTGAACTGACATAAAGAAATGCAGCAAGTTCTAACAAGTTTAAATTGCATTAAAATTGTTGTGATATTCACATTAATTTTATATCCCAATGAAAATAATTGCAAATATATTGTAAATATTGAATTTATCACCAGTATTTGGCATAAGAAGCAAATACAGAGGTGAACTACAGCCTTTAGTAAATGTATTGAGCAGACAAAAGCTGCACAATATTCACAATGTTGCTTAGTTTTATATCAGCAGCAAATAAGTTACGTACACATCTATATATAGCTATGTATATATTTATATATGTATATCTTTCGGCCAGCCCTAAAAGAGAGCCGTCATTGTTTACTGGTTTCTTGAGATCTGGCTCCATTTCTAGCCATCTGCCACTGCCTGCATTCGCTCTAGTGTAGGAACATAGAGTTTGCCATTGATCAAGACTTAGCAGAGTATATATCCTGCGGAAAAAAACGCATAGTAGAGTTCTCCGAAGCGCCTCTTAAATCATAGGCGAGCTATAAAGCGGGCCGTGTAGGATAAGATTGATAACCTTGTCTCGGCGTAATGTCGAGGTGCTCGCTGACACTATGCGATGAATAAGGCCAAGGTCCGGCTCTCCCAAAACCCCCACGTATCCCCGGGTCTCCTGATCTCCATGACAATGTGTGTTGCTGTGCGGTTGCTATGGAGAGGCTGGGAATGTTTTGGGGCCCCTGTGTTTGTGTGTGCTGATGTGGAGGCGAGGGGGGCTCCTCTCCTCCGGCTCCCCCTGTTCGGGAAGGAGGGCAGCTGGGGTCTTTGTTATGATGGAGGGAGTGTTCTTCATGGGCAGAGAGGTTAAAGGCGTCAACACTTTAGACTTGTGCTTTGCAACTAGTTTTGGTTCGGGATGCAGACAACACTGGTTTTTAAAATGCTGGCGTGTGTAATTTCTGTGCCACGTTGACGTGAATTGCAAAATGGCTGTTCTCGAACAGGTTTCCCAAATATTGCCATTGGTTAAGTGTTGTTGTGTCAGGCTGGTTGATGAACTTAAACCATGTCCACCTAAAAGTGACTTACTATAATTCTATTCTTTAATTTCTACTTGTCAAATTGGGATAGAAAAAAGTATTTTAACATAAATGACCAACATCAGTTTTAAAATTGAACACTGAAACCGTGATCTGCACAGATCCAATCAGTGTTGTTAGTTAATTAATATATAATAAATGTATCTATAATAAATAATAAATAAATAATAAATCATTTTTGTTGAAGTAAAGCTGAAAAAATGTTTAAATATTAGACAAGAAACTAAAAACCCCCCCCACAAAAGTTAAATAGGTAAGTAAGTGTAAGTTGAAGTGCTCAAATTAGTAAAACTAACACTGAAATAAATATAAATTAAACCTAAGTAAAAATTCAGTTCAATATTAAAAAAACAATAACAATGAAAATTAGCACAACAAAATTGCATAAAACATAAACTAAAATTAAAATATAAACTGGAAAAATAAATACAAAAGCTTTATCATTTTTGCACATTGAATTTGGAATCCTAGTTAGTATGACATAAAAAAATAATATTTTGGTTCCACTTTAGTCTATAGTTAGTTAAAAGTAGTTATAATTGTCTTTATATGTATCAAATTGGGATATTTTAACATTTAAAAAAATTACCGTGATCTGCATGAACCCAACCATTTTGTGAACTGAAGCACAAAAGAAGTTGTCATTTTTGTTTATTGAAATAAAATATAAATAGTATATGGGAAAAAAGTTATTACTGAAATGCAGTAATAAGTAAAATGGAGTACTAAAATTACTAAAACAAAAACGGAACAGTGTCAAATCACTGAGATAATGTTTCTATTACATTTTTTTTATATTAGTTTTTATTTGAATTAGTTGACGTTTAAGTAATTTTATGTTTTTTTTAATGTCTATGTAGTTTTTATTCATTTTTATTTCAGTTTTAGTGTTAGTCATTTTAGTACATCAACCTGAACTAAATGAAAATGAGAAAATTTGCCTTGCCAGTTAGATTTTTTTAAAGCTTTATTTTATTTTATGAACATTTGTTGTGGTTTTAGTTAACTATAATAACCTTGAAAATGAAATTAAAAAAACACAAAAACAAATAAAAATCAAAAAACTGCAAAAATACTAACATTTTAACTAGATTTCAAAAGCACACTGAAAATATCAAAATAAAAGCTTATTTAAAACATTAATAAATAGTGCAATATTTTAGTATGATTCATATACTAACACTAAACAAGAATATTAAAAATTACTAACATGATAATAGGCTTGACAGTTAGGGTTGGGCATCGTTTTGATTTGAACGATTCTGATTCCGATTCCGATTCTTCCTTTCGATTTCGGTTCTTTTCGATTCTCAATTCCGATTCTTTG
>JAHKKF010528042.1:0-10349 GCA_019740295.1 Labeo calbasu | reverse complement strand
CAAAAAACTCACTACACTGTCTGTCTGGTCTCTCTGCGCGTTGCTTTGCGAGATCATGCGGCGCGATTTTTTTTTCTCACTGCTGCACGAGTCTGCGTGAGAAAAGGGGGGTGTGGCGTGAGAGCGTGAGAATTGGGTCAATTGCGTGAGTCTCACGCTGAATGCGTGAGAGTTGGCAGCCCTGCTGGAGTGGGAAGCAGAGTTGCCATGGAAATGGGGCAGCAAAGCAACAACTGACAAGCAGCAAAACTTTGTGTCTCTGGCTGCTGTTTTCACTGCATTCAGGTAAGTTTAGTCCTTAAAATTACACGAATGATACATACAACTGTTCCTAACACTTTTCTGACATGTTGCTATTAAATATATACCTTATAGAAATAGTTTGCTGCCTTCGTAAAAGTCCGTTAGCATCTCAACCATTTAGGCTAACTCTATAGTTTAGGCTCTTGTTTATGTTTACATTTTTATGTGTATATGAGAGCTTTTGACAAGTTTGTAACAGTTTTGATAGCAATTTGCCAGTGGGTTGTTGAAAGTAGGCTGATTTATTTAACCTAAACATACACATACAAATGTCATGTGACAACTTAAAAAACGTATTAACTTCTGTTAAAGTGCAACATAAATCTTTTATTCTTAAAATCACTGTATTTTTATACATGTGCTTCTCTGTTTCTTTCTTTGCATGACTCTTTCCAACTGCATGAAACTGTTTTTGAGTCGACACAATGGTGAATGTTATAGACTGATTGCCTGACAGCAATAAAAGTTAAGTCAAATCTGAATATGAATACATTAAACCATAAAATACACCAACACCTGCATTAACTCATGCTAAAGTGCAGCATGGGTGTTTTATTCAGAAAAATTACTGTATTTCTAAACAAGCTCTTCTCTTTCTTTTTTTGCATTACTCTTTCAATGTGCATGCCACAGTTTGATCTGCTACAATGTGGTAAAGTAGATCATGTGACTGTAAGTCAATATAAGGCAAGTTCAATCTGAATGTTTTGTGCATGAATGCATTGAAAATCGTATTAAATTGTTTTAAAGTGCAAAATCACTGTATTTCTGAATATGTTCATCTGTTTCTTTCTTGCCATGACTCTTTCCAAGTACATGACACAATCTGAGGTATTGCAATGGTGAATATGGTAAGACAGATCACATGACAGCAATAAAAGGTAAGTCAAATCACAATGTAAATGCATATGAACACATTACAATTGTTAGGTTCAAATTTACATTTATTTCATTCCAAAGCAAGACAAATAATATGCAGATCATATTTTGTTTGTGTGTGAAACAAATCCAAGCAATACATTGAAAACTCTGTCAAAATATGTTGTGTGTTTGTGTGTGAGTGTGTAAGCGAATCTGGGAGATACTTATTAAATTAGAATAAAATTGTTTTGGAACTCATGGGTGTTTGATCCTCTTAATAGACACCTGATGGTGTTATCATCAAAAAATCAATTTTAATTTTAATTTTAAATTGGGTTAAAATTCACAAAGCCCTCCTTTCGTTCAGTTGGCAATTATGGCCTCTGTAATTAGCCTACCAGTGCAGTTCACTGGTGGCTCTTTGGCATACTGTGGATCCTTGTGAAATCCATCACCCACAGCAGCTTCTGTGTATCTGTGTTATACAGGGCACATCTGCAACACTCCCATCATGCAGAGCTGCAAGAATGTGAATGCAAACACGACCTCAAGCACTCATGCTGATGCAGTCGTAAGATTAGGATATCCATCCTCTCACATTAATCTGCACTCTTTTCATCCCCAAAGGAATGTGCATATATTACCATTGAACGTTACAGGTGAGCTTTGCTTTTTCACAGATAATTGCGCAGAAATTTCCAAAGTTGCCAATTAACAGTGCACAGCACTTCAGTTCCTTCTAGAAAGATTCAGGATTAAGTGTAAGAAGCCAAAAATAAAACACAAGATAATTATAGCAATTTCTCATGAGAAATCAAAACACATAATTTCGGGATCAGTTGACCCAGAGTGTTTTACTGACACATTAGCAAAAATAGAAGACGCATACACATACACATACACATACCGCACACATTATGCTATTGAGTTATTCGAGAAGTTAATTGCATAGATGTACTTTATGTATTCATGAAAGATTCATTCTGTCTTATGCAAGCTTTTGTGTTGTTTTGAAAATGCATAGCTCAGATTTATTATATGAACTGTAATTAACATTAAACATGTGGTACTAAGCAAATAATCTGTAATTATATGACTAAATATATATTATGTTACCCATTATTATTTTTTACACATTTTTGTAGATATTACATTACTGTTTTTTTCTTCTTTTTTGTAATAGAGTACTACATATAAATATCTAAATAAAAATAATGATACGTAGATTGTATTTGTTTAGGACTGCATCTCAGTTTCTGTCATTCCATATGAAAATGTACTTGACGTGTATTTACAAAATGTCCTCAGTGTCCTCCACAATACTTCTAGAACTTCTGGGACAGCAGCAACAGCAGCACCGTCTGATCCAGTCCAGTAGCCGCAATCTTCGTGGAGTTGGCCTGACCACACCCCCTATCTGGGATTCTCCTCTCGCTCCTTCCTCACTCAGGACGCCCAAAGAAATCTCTACCCTTCCACTGACACTTTCCACCTGCTCAGTCGTCACTCTTTGAGCTCCTCCAAACTGCTCTCCATCTTCTTCCAGCATCAGCGTTTGCACAGCTCTGTCCGTAACCCTTCTGAATCTGTCCATTCTTACTGCTGCATCACTAATGAGGCGCTCCATAATCTCCAGGCGCTGACTACTTATTTCTGTTTCTTCGCTCCTCAGTCGACTGATCTCAATCAGCATACACTCCCGTAACAGAAGTATTTCCTTCTCCTTTTCTATGAGCTTGAGTCTGTCAGTTTCTCTGTCACGCTGGAGGGCTTCGTTATATCTTTCGATTTCAGCTTTCCGTAGCTCCAACTCGATTTTTTCTCTTTGCATGCCGAGTCTTTCCAGTTCCTTCCTCTGTATGTCTTGTAATCTGTTCTTTAGTTCATCTTTCATTTCCTGTATTCTCCTTTTCATTGCATGTATCTCTTCATACTGTGGTAGAGCATCTCTTTCCTGGTCTTCAGTTTGTGTCTCTTGAGTTCTTCTCTGCTTAAGTTCTTCTGTATGTTCTTGAGTGAATTTTGTAGTCGCTATTACTTCTTGGTCTTCTTGTTCACTCTGAATCTTAGTTTCCTGTTGAGTCTTCACAGTCCTTGTCTGTCTTTGTAGGTCAGTCTCAATTTCTTGCAGTTCTCTTCTTTTGTGTTCATAGCTTTGTGTGAGATGCTCAGTCTCCTTGGTAAGTCTCAGTATCTCAGCTTGAACCTTCTCCAGGCTGTTCCTCCTCCTCTCAAGACTCTCCAGGATCATTGACTTTTCTTCTTCAGCTGTTGTACAATCATCCCTCAGTTTTTGCAGGTGATCCTTTGCCTTCTCAAGCTCAAGAAGGCCAGTTTGTATGATCTTCGTTTTGTTCTCCATTTCGTCATGTTGCCTCTGTAATTCAGCTCTCATCATGTTTAGTTCATCTCGTTCTAGGGTCATGATGTCCGTTAGCTGAAGAACTTCTCCTTGGTCGTCAGTTTTAGAGGTTTGTGCTTTTGTTTCTCCATCTGTTCCAGACAGTTCCAGACTGCTGTCTCTGTCTGTCTTTTTCTCCTCTTTAGTGTCTTGTACTTGTTCCAATGCTGTTTTGTATGTGACTTTCTCAGCATGCTTGTCATCTGTTTTTCTCTGGATTTTTAGTCTCTCCTGTTCATTTTGCTTTTGTTGAAGCAACTCATTTTCAATGATTTCCTTCTCTCCTTTAAGTGACGCTATAGTCTTTTCCAGTTGTCCAATCTTTCTCATGAATGTTTCCGTGATGCTCTCTATTTCCTTATTTTTCTCATCAACGTTGCTTGATAATTCCTTCTTGTCTTGTGTAAGTTGTAGCAATTTTTTTTCATGTCTTGACTTCTCCTTCATGACTTCCTTCATATTTCTCTCAAAGTCAGCTTTCGCTTGTTCCAGTTCACGTCGCTCCTTTTTCATCACTGTCTTCATTCTCTCCAAATCTTCAATTTCTTTATTTAAAGAGACCTTTATTTCTTGCACTTCAGATGTGTGTGTGTCCTCTAACACAGTGGGTTGTTTTGTCTTTGTTGCAGCTGTTTCATCTTCTAATTCCTTTTGTCTGCTATCATCTATTTTCCCAAACTCATCCATAGATGTTTGTGTTTCAGCATCTATTGAGATGGCCTTCTCAAGTTCATCTGATTTTTGTTTCTTTAGTTCTGCTTCCTCTCTTAGGACATCAGGATCTCTCTTTGAGCGATCTTTTGTTTTCATCTCTTCTGGCAAGCGTTGGATTTCTGCTTCCTGTCTCTTTAGTTGAATCTCCATGTTTAACATCTCTAGTTTTGATAATTGTCTGTTTATTCGCTTTTGCAGTTCTTCCATTGTTCTTGTTTTTTCTTCTACAATGCCTTCCATGTCCTCTTTTTCTTTCCTTATCATGTCTTTATGTTGTTGCAGCAAAGTTCTCTCATGTTCAACCTCTTCCTTCAGTCTGTTTAAATCAGCTCTCTCCTTTTCGATACAATGTTTTTCACTGTCAATGATCTTTTTGCTGTTTTCAATCTCCTCTTTGTCCTTTTGAATATCCTTTTTAAGCTTTTCAAGCTCTTCTTGTTTTTTCTGGATATTTTTATTGAGGATATGCCTGTGTTCATCAAGTTTAGAATTTTCTTTCTCAAGCACATCTCTCTCATGTTTGATGACTGCCATGATGTCTTCTAAGTCCTGCTGCTGTTGATCCAATGTGACTTTTCTCTTTTCAACCTGATACTTTTCCACCTCAATTTTGTTCCTCAGTTCTTCTAGTTCATCCTTCTGTTTCTGGAGATCAGCCTGCAATTCATCATCTGTTTTTTCTTCTTCACGATCCTCTCTGACCACCAATGTTTTGACATCTTTCTTCTTTATTTTGATCTCGGCTCGCTGATCAATTTCTGTCAGTAAATCTGCTCTTTCCTGCTTCAAATTCTCAATCTCTTTTTCAAACTGATCTCTATTTTCTGCCATTTCTTGCTTTGACTTTTTAATCTCAACATTTAAGCTTTGCAGTTCCTCTTTCTTACTCTGGATTTCTTTCTTCAAAGCATCAATCTCGTCTCTTTCCTTTCCAAGAGGTTCCTTTTCCCCCTCCTTTGCTGTGATTTTCTCAGGCTCATCGGTCTGTTGCGCCGCATCAACTTTAATTTGATCAAGAATGTTCTTCTGGTCTTCAAATGTTTGGATGTTTTCTTGTAGTTGTCGTCTCTCTTGTTCCAGATGAGTTTTCATGCTCTCTAAATCATTTCTCATTTTTCTGTTTTCATTAATCAAGTCATCAACTTCCTGCTGCTGTTGATTCATAACATTTTGCCTCTTTTCCAGCTGCATTTTCTCAGCCATAACGATGTCTCTTAGGCTATCTATATCGTTTCTTTGCATGTCAAGTTCTTTTTCTTTGTTTTCCAGACCCTGTTCTTTAAGTCTTATTTCATTCTTTGTGTTTTCCACTGTTTCTCTTTCCTGCTCCAAGGCCAGCTTCTCTTTGTGCAGTTGTTGCATTGTCAAGTCATTCTTTTCTTTTTGTTTTTCAAGATCTTCTCTTAGAGTCTCATTCTCTGCTTTGCTTTTTTCTAAGTTCTCTTTTTGTGTCTGAAGTAGCAGCAGATCAGATTGTAGAAGCTTTGTCTTTCTTTCAATGTCAGCATGCATAGTACTGAGCTCTTCTTCCTTTCTTTTGATGTCATCCGACATCTTCGAAATGTCCTCTTGGTCTTTACCTATTTGAGAGGTGATTTGGACTGTTTTCCTAAATTCCTCATTAAGCTTTTCAGACTGTCTTTGTAAATCCACCTTGATCTCCTCCAGCAAGTCTTTTTCTTTTTGAATATTTAGTTTGTCCATGTTCATCTGCACAATGTTGCTGTCCAGTTGAGATCTTTCATTTTCAGCTTCATCCATCAACTGCTTCAACATCTTCTTTTCATCTTCAAGACTTTCCTTCTCCAACTGTAAGTCTGTTTTTAATTGTTCAATTTCATGTTTTTCTATTGACAGTCTGTCTAGCATGTCTTTCTTCTGTTCCTCAGTTTCATTTCTTACTCGCTCTAGGTTTTCCATCTCACTTTTGATTGTCTTCAGAACGTTTTCCATCTCTTGTTTTTCTTGTTGTACATCAGCTTTCTCTCTGTCGAGTTCACTTTTCTCTCTCTCTAAGATGTTCCTTAGCTCTTCTACTTCGTTTTTCTGTTTCTTTAAATCTGCTTCCCAGAGAGTTACTTTCTCTCTCTTGTTTTCCATTTCGGTGGTTTTCCTTTCTAGGTCAATATTCATCTTCTCCAAAGCCGTTCTTTCCCTTTGCATGTCATTCTCTTTGATTTCAATCTCCTCCCGCTGTTGTCTAATTATTTTTTCTAGTTCTTCCCTTTTAGTCTGTATTTCTACCTTGACATTTTCTATGTCCTCTAACTGTCTTTGTATCTCACCTTCAGCATGCTTCTCTTTTCTTTTGTTTTCCTCTGCTAGTTTATCCATATCTTCTCTTTCTTTTTGTTGTTGAATTACTAAAGCATTGAGATTTTCCCTCTCTTTTTGTAAGTCCTGCATAATTTTCTCTAGAGCATTTGTCTTGTTTTTAATCTCAGTCCTTGTGTCTTCTAATTTTTGTTTTTCAAGGTTGATCTCTTCTTTTTGGTCATCTAATTGGGTTTGCATCTTTTCAAGATGTTCCATCTCTCTATTAATTCTCTCTTTGGTGGTTTCAACATCCTCTTTCTCTTTTAGTAACTGATCTTTCAGATGTGCTATTCTTTTTCTCTCAGTTTTCAAGATTTGCATTTCCTCATCATCTTCTCTGGACCTTTCAGGGGTCACCGGTTTCTTATCCCACTTTATTTCTGAAGCTTTCCCAATGTCTTCCAGCTGTTGTTTTTGTTTGTATATTTCTAGCTCACTCCTTTCCATTGTCACTTTGTTCATCATTTCTTCTAGGTCTCTTGTCTGCTTTTGAATTTCTTCTTTCATACACAGTAGCTCGTCTCTTCTCATTCTTAAATCTTCATTTTCATTTTCTATTTTTTCACGCTCTTTAGCCATCTCATCCATCACTTTCTCCAGATTTTTCTTCTCTGTCTCTCTCTCCTCCATCTTGGACCTCTGTAGATCTTCTGACTCCTTAAGCTTAATATTTAGTTCATTCACCATACCCTGTAATCTAGTTTCCACTTCTCTCTTTTCTTTTTCTAGAAACTGACAAGTGCTTTTCAGCTCTGTTTTTTCACTGATTAAATTGTCATTCATCCATTCCAGGTCATTCTTCTGTCTCTTGGTTTCATTGAGGATTGCTTCAATCTTCATAATTTCATCTTGTAAGTTCTTATCACTGTCCGTGTCCCTTATTTCTGCAGTCATTCGCTGCATTTCAGCTTTCTTCTGTTCCAGTTCACCCTTCTCTCTTTTTATAATCTCCATCATGTTATCAGTTTCTCTCTGCTTGTTCTGGAGTTCAACTTTCATCCTTTCTATTTCTTCTTTCTCTTCTTTCAAGGAGTCCATAACATCATATTGCACATCTGCATAGATTTTCTGTGGTTCTTCTTTCTGCAAATCTGTTTTCATTTGCTCCAGTTCATGTTTTTCTCTCTCACACTCCTTTCGTATTTTCCGAATTTCTTCTCTTTCGATGTCAATTTCAGTCTTTATTTTTTCAAATTCTGCTCTCCTCAGAAGAAACTCTTGAATATCGCTATCTTTCATGGTTTTCAGTTCTTCAATGTGCTTCATTTCTTCCTGCTTTGTTTTAATTTCCTCCTCAATCCGTTTCATCTCCTCCATCCTTGTATTTGTCTCATTCATAATAATTTTAAACTGTTCCTGTTCTTTGGAAAGTTGGGCTAGCATTTCTTCTACCCTTTCCTTTTCTTTCAGTACATCCTCCAAAAGTCTCTCTAGGCCCTCTGCTCTCCTTAACCTTGATTCCAGCTTGTCTCTTTCAGTCTCTATGTTTTGTTGCATACGCCCAAGCTCCTCTTTTTGTGTCTCCAGATTGACTCTCATTCTACTCAGTTCATTTCTTTCTGATTTCAGCATTACCTGATGCATTTCCATTTTCATTCGCTCTTTCTGCAGTCCAGCGAGTATTTTTTCAGATTCATCCTTCTCCTTTCTTAATGCCTCCTTTTGGTTCTGTATTTCCTCCACGTCGCTTTTTACAGACTCCTTTCTTTCTGGAAGTGAGTCAGTTAACTCATGTTCCTCCATTTCTTTAGTGTCAACCATCTCTTGTCTTTTTCTTTTTATCTCTGTATTAATGTAGTCCAACTCCTCTTGTCTCTGTTTCATCTCGTCTGAGATTGTTTCCATTTCTCTCTTCTTTTCTTGAAGTTGGACTTCCATGTTTTCTATTGTCTCCTGTTTGCTCTTGGTCTCCATTAGAATTTTTTCCATGTCCATCTTAATTTTATCTTGAGCCATTTCTAACTCAGCTCTTTCATTTTCCATATTCTGTCTGTGTATCTCCATCTCTTCATACTGTTTCTCAAGAGCTGCTTTATATTTCTCCAGTTTATTCTTCTCTCTGTCAATGTGTTGTCTCATTGTCTCAATCTCTTTCTGATCTCTCTGTAAAACAAGTCTTGTCTTTTCTAGTTCCTTCTTCTCAGTCATCAGCATGCCAGCAAGGCCATCGGTTTCATCTTTACTGAGCATGGATGGATCTGGTATATATTTATATTCTGTTGTCAGTGCAGTGTCCTCTCGGCTTGGGTCCATTTTGGTTCCTTCACTTCTCATTTTGAGGTCTGTGTCCTCCTGGTCTCTCATTCTCTCTAATTCATCTTCCCTCCCTTTTGTTATCAAAGTTGTATATTCCTTAGGAATGTCTGTTTGTTCCTCAAATACCTGTTCCCGAAGGGCTGAGATGTCACCTACAGGTATATCGTCCAGATCAGATGTTTGTGTAGCAGAACTAACCAAAACAACTTCCAGCCTCTGTGTCGGTTGTTTACTCTTCATCTCATCCAGTGCCTCTCTCTGATGTTCAAATATTTTTTTGTCTCTTTCAAGTTCTTCCCTTTCCCTTTGAATCTCAGACAAAAGTCTGTTGACTTCATCTATTTGTATCTGTTTTTCTCCAAAGGCAATTTCTTCTGCAGAAGGATGTTCTTCTTTTAATGTTTCAAACACCTGTTTCTCTTTTTCTAGCTGGTGTGTCTGCTCTTTCATGATCTTTATTTTATCAGTCTGTCTCTTGATTTCAGCCTTGGACTGTTCCAGATCTTTTCTCTCATCTTGCACGATTTGCAATTCCAGTTTGATTTGCTCCTCTTGAGCATTCAGTTTGGCTTTTGTTTGCTCCAATTCCTTCTTTAGAAGGTCTATCATATCTTTGCTCTTTTCGGTTTCTTTTCGTTCCATCAATATCTTGGCCATCAGTTGATCGAGATGCTCTCTTTCCATTTTTGATTTTACTCTTATCTCTTCTTCCATTTGTTGTCTATATTCTTCAAATTCATACCTCATGTTCTCCAGATGTCTCCTCTCCTCATTCACAGCTCTTAAACTTTCCTCCAGTTTTTGCTGCTGTTGATTTGCTGCTGTTGGTTGTAATTTCTCCTGAAGAACATCCAGCTCATTCCACTTCTTCATCACGTCCTCTTTTTCTTTTTCTAATTCATTTCTCTGTTTCAGGATTTCGCCGGCTTTCTGCTCAAGAAGGATCTTCTCATCATCCATTGCTCTTTTACTGATCTCTTCTTTTTCTTTTTGTTCTGTCATGTGCATCTTCAGATCATCAGCTCGTTTTTGCAAATCTTCTCTTTCTTTTTCAATGTTATTTTTCTCTTTCTTCAGAAGATCTTTCTCTGTCTCAATCTTTTGATTTTGTTGTGATATATCCAACATAATTTTCTCTAATTCACTCCTTCTCCAGTTTGTTTCTTCTAGGACACTTTCATATTCCTTGTTAGCCTGTTTAAGTTTTTCTTCCATTTCTTCCATTTTTTCTTCTTTCTTTCTAGTCTCCTCAAGAACATTCTTCATAGACTCCATCCTTGACTGTTCATATTCATCAATGCTTTGTTGTAACTCTGTCCATTTATGATTTATTTTTTCTCTTTCTTGTTCTAGAAGGTTTCTGTAGTCTTTCAGCTCTTGTTTTTGTTCAATTATGTCTGTGTTCATTTTTTCCAGATCCTCTTTCTGTCTCTTTGTTTCTTTAGTGACACTCTCAATTTCTTCCTTTTCCTTTTGTAGTTGAGCTTCCATTTCCTTC
>JAHKKF010528039.1:17446-41546 GCA_019740295.1 Labeo calbasu | reverse complement strand
TAGTTTTATCTAGTCAAAATTGCATTACAGATATCTAAAGCTTGTCATAATCCATTTTAATCCTGTGGGGCACTTGTTCCCATCTGAGAGTGTGATAACCGTTTCTGGTTTAGTACTGTGTGGGGTTGAAGTGTGAGATGGCAGAACATTTGCACATCATGTGATAGGAAAATGTTCAAATGTTAAGGTGTGGTGTAGTTAAAGAAATGAGGTAAACTGGTTATCAAAGCATTTATATAGATGCAAAGCAAAGTGACAGAATACATGATTACAGGAATATATTTAAACACACAGTACAATGAAAAATGAATAAAAAATGCAATATATAAACAATGATTTAACAGCTATGTTTAAAGGGTGCTGTTCTTCCTCGAACATTCAAACATTTATACATACACAATATCAACAGTGTAACATTAAACAAAGCTTTAGTGTGATTTCAAGTGGCCAGAATTTACAATCTTTTTTCCACGTCATTCCATTATCAATATCAACATTAATATCTTTTTTTTTTTTACCAGTACAAGAGAAAACCTCCACTGTTCATAACATTTATTACCATTTATAGGAGGTAAACTGTAGTTATAACTGCATTCAAAGTCTTTTTCAAGCTGCTGCCAAATAAGCAGGGCATTCAATGTGCTACATTTCATACATTTCATTTTTACTATAATATCACTTCTTTTCAGCAGAAGAAAAGCATGTCTAATGACACAACCTTCCAATAATATAACAATGGACAATTATACAGCTAAAATTGACATTCGATATATTAAAACTGGAAGTCGGCACAAGAGCAGAATATCCTCTAAAGTTTCCTTCGGTTCCAACTCGGTATTTAGTCTTTTCGTTAAAAGAAACACATCATTATCCTTTTAAATAACACCACTGTAAAATGTAGACAATGTTTGCAAAAACATTGAAAATCTTGAAAAAAGGCTTAATTGTTCTATACTATGTTTAATATAAAATGCAACAACATTATTCTAGAGTAAAGGCCTGTTCACACCAACACAAATTTGGTTACATTTTTGCATTCTGTCTATTCAAATCAACCAAGATGCAAAAATCGCTCTCTGAGAGAAGAAGACGCTAATAGAAAAAGCAGAAATACCCTGGTTGCTCAAGTACACACAGTGTTGTGCCATTCGGGACACCCGTTTTTTCACAGAGAAGAAATCAGATTAACAGTATTTACATGTTTTCAAACAGCCCTCGCTATGGTGTTCATCAAACAACACCAAATACAAGAAAACAGACAGAGAAAAGATTCTTGACTTCTTCTTCTGCTATTCACTGTTGTTTAGTAAAATAGTCTGTTCATGAGCGCCAACGAGTCATTGTTTTATGTAACAGCAATGACTGTGCAAGTGACCAAAAGTGCAAATCGCTAATTGGCCAGCATTATTTGCAGTAACATTTACTTACTAGTAGAGAATTACATTCCCTATTCGTAAAAAAATATGTCACATTGCCAGCATGTAAATGTTAGTGTCAGATGCATTAACAGCAGTTTATTCAAACGAAATTTAACCACAACGGATTTTTCCGTATTTGGCGTGGTGTGAACAGGCCTTGAGTCATAACTGACTGATGAGGTGAGTTTTTAGAGTTTTGGAGGAGGTTCAGGTATTATCTTCAAGTTGAACTGATGTTAACTGTGAGTTTCAGTGCCACACTCACTCTCCTCTGGAATATCCTGCAGATCTGAAAAAAAAACAGACAAAGCAGTGCATGTTTGTGAGTTATGATTCATATGATGGAGACCAGAGGAAAAAAGTGATGGTTAAATATAGAGCGTTTTCACGTTACGTCATCAATCCGGAAGTCGGCCATTGTGGTGGCACTGAACGTAAACAATGCCACTGAACTGAATTGAACTTGTGCATAAGCTTGGCGAAAGATGAAGAAACTAAAGTGATTCACTAGGAGGCAGATCGTATGGATATTTACCACCAATTACAGGACTCAACGACATGGACTGCTCTATAGCCCGGTGCAGCTCATACATTCACTGCACTGCATTCATGTTCCAAAATGTCATTTGTGTGGAAATATTACATTATTATTCTACTCAGTCTGTAAAAGGTCATTACCAGAGGCCAGAAATGCTGAATACAGACACAAAATACTGTGGCAGGCAGATCAATCTTAGTAGGTGCGTTTCCATTACAGATTTGCACAAAACTTTGGCGATATTTTATAAATGTCGATAAAAAGCAATTGTGAAACGACGGCGTTTCCATTAACCGATGTTATTTTTTCCTCTCGCGATAATTCATGGCAGCAGATTTTGGTGAGATTTTGGCTATATTTAATCGAAGGAAGCATATGCGTGTATTTTTACAGAGGGAGCGCGGAGAGCCGCTTCAAATCTAAACACAAGCATTGACAAGAGTGGCTGCGATCAGTCCCAATGGTCATGTCAGGGCCACGGACGTGTGCAGTGTAAATGGTCTAAGCATTAATAGCAGAGAAAGCCCCTTATACTTGAGAGCGGCCACGTATGAAGTGTTTTTTGGATGTTATAGTATGTGAATGTGAACTACAAATGCGAAAAAAACTATTGCAGTTTTGCGAAATATTCCTTTCTCGAATTGCCTGAAAAACCACCTCATGTGAGGGTAAAAACTGTTTTGCACCGTTTTTCAGTTTGCGCAATTTGAACGCAGCTACTGTTCACAATGCATGAAATATTGGAAGAAACTCCTAAATAATGAATTGGGGGTAGGAGTTTATATAAATGCATCTCTGAAGGGAGCTGTCTGTTTTCAGAAAAGTTTATATGCTGTTTTCTTTCCATCTAGCCTCTGTATAATGCATTATAAAGCAGTGTTAATAAGTGTAGCGCAGCTTTGTGTACAGCCAGGCCCATCACCAAGTGATTTGACCCCTGCACATGATGACGAGCAAACTTACTATTGAGAACGAAAAACATTCATTGTACTGATCTAGCATTAAATATTGCCAAACTAATCACGTTGGTATATTGCATAAAAAACCACTAGATGGTAACGGCAAGATGTGCATACATTCTCAAAAACTAATGTGCTCAACTAAGTGATTACAATTCTTATCCAGTAAGAAAACATCTGCATAAACTACGATGGAAACACCTTAAAGCGCATTAAAAAATACATGTAACTTTGTGATGGGACAGCATAACTGGACTAACCAACGAACCGATCTCTTTGCACAGCATCTGAAATGCTAATTTTGTCATTCTAAAATGCTTGAGTAATTGCTTGAGAAAGTCTCGTCGAAGTGCTTCGTTATAATTAACTCCCAGATCTGCGTTCCCAAACAGCAGGCTCCGAAAATAAGATAACATGAGCACGTTTCATCTGCATGCTCTAAACCTTCTACAATTAAGCGACTGCGCCGGAGCCTCTCGTGGGAAATATCTGTATTCATGCCAAATGAGAGATGTATCGGTGTGTTTCAGTTTCTCTATAAATTTGTTTTGGTTAGACTTTTATATGTTGTTTATTACGAATGCCATAATAATTTGTGTTTTATTTTATAATTTGTCTGTTTCTTAAATTAATTCGTTTTGGTTAGACTTTTATATGTTGTTCATATAGAATGCCATTATAATTTGTGATATAATTTGTGGTAACCAAAGAAACACTATCACTGCTTAGCGTTGAGCTTCGTATTAACTTTATTTTGTCAAAATATAATGCCTTTTCCTGCTTACTAAGTCCTTTTCTTTATGATTTAGCAGCTTCCACACATTTTTTCCATGGTTTAGACAGCATAAATCAGTAGAACAACGTCTTCAGTAGTACATTAACTATGCAATCCATGCTGCTGTTTATATCCGGGTATCGCCACTGCGCATCTGTGTAACTGACTAAAACGTGACGTGGGCGAAAACCCTCTATTATTGTGAATCCAGTGGTGGAAATGGCCAAGATTCACTGGGGGGACTCTAGTTTGAGACATATTTTATATTTTTAAAGATGCACAGATGCAGAAAATCTCATTATTTCATGTATGAAATGTGCATGATGTTTGGAGGTTATTATGAGGATAAAAGATGGTAGTCCTCCTCAACATGGAGTTCTTAAAATTCACTCCCTGGACCCAAGTTCCCCTCCCCATTTCCACCCCTGGGTAAATCTCATAAAAACATGTTTTTTAATTGTGACACAATTAAGCAAAGTTTACCCTAAATGATTTTTTTTTTAAGTTTATAATTCTCATTCGCAATGTTTCCATCCAGAGTTGTGAATTAAACTTAAGCAAAAATGTGAAATTCCACCAATAAAGTATAGCTTCCATCCTGTTTGTCCAAAAGAACCAAGTCTGCTTTCTGGGAATTGATGCAAAGTATCATAAAATGATCAAAAATGAAAATTTGCTGAAAACACTCAATCTCTGGCCACCCAAGATGTAGATTTATAAAAACATATTTACAAAAATGTATCATTACATTACTTGCTTGCCAATGGATCTTCTGCAGTCCAAACTGCTGCTAAAAGCATCACAATAATCCAAGTAACCCACACAACTCCAGTCCGTCAGGTAACGTATTATAAAGTGAAAAGCTGAGTGTTTAAAAAATAAAAAATCATGAAAGCATTCTAACTATAAACTGTCACTTCTGGAATCCATAATCCATAATAATGATTCCTTCAGTTTGTGCTTGATCTGTGCATTTCTCTTCTGATTCAGACAAGATAACTTTTTCACTGAAGAAATCAACATTATAGATTATGGACCGAAAGCAACAGCTTGAAGCTAAAAATGCCTTAACAATGGATTTTGTTTCTTACAAACACAAAGCCTTTCTCTTCACAAGACGTTACTTGATGGACTGGAGTCGTGTGGATTACTTGTGGATTATTGTTTTTATGAGCAGTAATCTCATTCTGACAACATCCATTTATTGCAGCAAATCTTTATTTTTGAGTTAACTATTCCTTTAATAGTCACATGACCATTGGCAGTTAACAAATAAAATATAAATTTTTGTTTGTTTGCTTTGTTTGTATTAATTATTTATTACTTATTACATTTTAACTCACAAACCCCTTGCAATTCCCCCATTAACCCCCAGTTTGGAAAATCCTGGTTTTAGGCAAAGTCACATTATGACAGCGTTTTCCTAAAATTATGAGATTAAAATATTTCAAGAATAAAAAGTCAAAATTACGAGAATTACGTCAAAATCTGTCGGTTTTATAGCAAAATACATACATGTCTTGCAATAATGTGTTTTTCACACTCTTTAATGCGGCAGGACAGATTGCGTTCATGTGAATCAATCGTCTTTTCAATTACAATGAGACATTAGTTTCATTAAACAATACTGTTTTCTTTGTGAAAATTCCACCACCTACTCCGCAAAAACGTCTGTGGCGTCCAATCTTTCGTTCCTCACATGTATTTAACAAAAAACAACAATAAAATGTTCTAAAGGTTGAAGTGGACCCCAACTTGTTAACATAAGTTATACTGTTGTCTTTTCTAAGGTATGTAAGTGACTATTCACAAGCTGTTTCATTTATGGTATAAAACAGTAAATGATTGGAAATAATATTTAACATCATACATTTATTAATTGTGACAGATTTTAAAAGATGAGACTTTGGAATATCTCCCAGTGCTCTCAAACTGGGCCATTTGCATGTGCAAAAGGCTAGAATTTACTCTTAAAATATTATAACTTTAATCTCGTAATTGCTACAAATTAATTCTCATAATTTTGACTTTATTCTCAAAATATTTAGATTTTATTCTCATAATTTCAACTTTATTCTTGAAATATTCCGACTTTAATCTCATAATCTTTTTTTTTTTTTAACATGGCACTAAAACACCATTGTACATTGTGCATAAAGGAATTTATTCTGTAAATGTATTTCCATCATCGTTTATCTGCGTATGCTTTTGTATAAAATACAATAAAAAACTATCTTCCTCAATTAAGTGCATACTTTTAAGTGATATTCCACAATTTGTTTAAAAATACGTGGATGGAAAAATAACTGTTGACAAATTTTAATAGGTTCACTTTCATTAACAATACACCTGCACCTGTCTCCACTGCAAAAACATGGACAAGAATCAAGAGAGACAGGACGCATGTTCCCTGAGTAATAAATAGCAATTAACAACTGAGAGGAGAAAAGGGAAAGGAACACTACACAACTGAGAATTGTTTTAAGCGGACTCACCTCTGGGACTGTCAGCTGTCACTGTCTCTTGCATGCCATCTACCTGAGCCACTGTTTCCTGTGAGATCAACGTGTCACGTGTGTCCTTCGTGTCTTTAAGCCGCAGCTCTTGGAGTTGTTTTTCCAGCTTATTTGGTGCTCTATCACCCGTCTTTTCCTGGGTGGCCCGTAGTCGGATCACTTCCCCTTGAAGCAGGCTGTATTTGCGCTGTAGCTCTGCCAGATCTTCTTGAGTACCCGCAGGACCACCTGACTCTGGCAGAGCATCATGTGGTACAGCATGAGCTGTTGTAGTGGGACACAAGTCCTTCTGCATGTACAACTCCAGGAATGAGTCCTGCTTGATCACTGCAGCCTACAGACGCAGCAAAAATGAGTCATTGAGCACATACTTGTCTAAAATCTCACCATTTACCACATATTTCTATCTAAATCTCACCTGTAGTGCATGAAGCTGGGTGCTGAGGTTCACAAGTCTTTGTAACACCTCCTACAAACACAAATAGTTTGGACAGTTATCTTTCAATAGCTTAGATAGTTTGGATAGTATTTTTGGATAGTAAAATAGTTTGGATAGCATTTTCATCATCAATATTTCAATTTTAAAGTGTCCTTAAGGTGTACCTCATTTAACATCTTGTCCTGCAGCTGGTTCCCATTCCTGTCCTGTGAAATGTATAAGAAATAATCATTTATTAATAATAAATCCAAGATGTACTGGAACGTCTCATAATGACAGGGGAAGCAGGAACATTTTAATGTAAAATTTCAGACCTTTACCTTGTTAGATGGACTGTTTATGTCATGGGTCCCGTTAACTGATATTGTTCCTTTATCTATTTCAAAGAAAAGAAATATGAGGAGGAAACTTTAGAGTTTTATTTCAGTCATAGCTTGAAAATGCCATGGGGACAGTATAATACAATATAAGCAAAATAAGAACTGTGTATATGACATAATACAGTGTCCAGGTAATTCTGTCTTTTACTGTCATGAACGACACATTTAAATATATTTATAACAAATTTAAAAGGGTTAATTACAGAAACCCATACAATTAATTATTTCTTTTTTATCAATCAACAGCCCTAATACATATATACATTATTGTCCAGTAGAAATTATCTGAATATTCTTAAAACAAGACGTATTTACTTCTTTAAGTTCACTATACTTTGTTAGATGTGTGCTTAAAAACTAATTGCCACTGGTGTTAGAACAACAAATGTAATTTATTTGGATTTGTGAACAGTATTTGAGAGAAATAGGCCTTGTGTGTACATAGAAAAAGTCTTAGATCTTTGAGTTCAGCTCATGAAAAGTGGGGGCAAAAACAAAAGTGTTGCGATTATAATTTTGGTCAGTGTAGTTAATATTGCACTGCAAAACAAGACCAAAATACTGATCGTGAAGAAAGAAATTGTGTACTGGTAATAGATAATTAAAGATATAAATATTTTAACATAGATCACAATGTATGCCAATGACAAATATGGTACCTGTTGTTTTAGAGGTGAATTGTACCTCTGTTGATTCACCATTCAATCTGCAGGACTGTGGACGCTCAGAGCAGGAACCCAACAGCACTTCACTGAGTCTGTCCACTGAAATTCAAAATAAATAAGAAAGCAGTGTTAATTTCTTTCATTACAAGTTCTGTGTTCTCTATAATGCTGTACACTCCTCTGCCTACCCTCAACAATGGCGTCATTCAGTAGCTTTTCCGCCTGGGGAGCATAGGGCGTATCTGCTCTGAATATATTTCTGGAGTTTGTGGGAACGTTTACATTCTGACCTCCAGTGGCCTCGACCAAATCAGAGAACAATGTCACACGCTCCTGTAACAGCTCCAAAACTTCACGATCCTTCTGCTGGATGTCAGCTGGAGAAAGAAATGAAACAAAAATGAAAGAAAACTGAGCAAAGCAACTATGGTTTGACAGCAGATAGAGTTGAGTACTGGATTTCCGTTTTGATACAAACCTCTTAGTCGTCGTAGCAAAGCTTTGTCCTCAGTTTCAATCAGAGGGAAATCCTCTCTTGATGGACAGCTGCACAAAAGAAATATAGAGATTAAGTGTTTGCTGTTGACTGTGCAGAGATATTTCAGCAGTGCATTGAGGGGAAGGAATTGTGAATTGACTCTGACTTGCTCACTGTCTGCTGAACGATCTTCATCCAAGTGTTTCTGCCCTCTTTGGAGGCGGCGTGCAGCTCGTACATCTCTGGTGGTGTGGAGTGACTGATGAGGAACATTCCTCGCTCCTGATTGGCTATATCTCTCACAATCAAATTCTGAAGGCACAGTACTGCCGGTTTGTCCTGTGACAAGAGAAAGGTATGCACTGAGAAAAGTGAAACGACCGTGTCATTTCTTAAAAATGTCTTTAAAGTCCATTTAATACTGGTCTAATAACTTTAAATTTTCACTTTAAATTTCTTTTGTTTAGTATGTCTAAAAGGAGACAATTTTGTTTAAATAGTGTTTACTGACTGCAGAAAATGTTGTGGGTTTTATTCATTCTTGTGGCGTTTTTTTTTTAATTACCTTACGACAGAAAATCATGCATATTTAAAAGATATCACAAAGGTTTTTTTTTGAAGTTGTCTTTATTTACAGTAAGTAAATTAAATTAAACAGACTAACAAAATGTTTTCAGTTTTATATTTAAGTTAAAATTCAATTTTCATATTATAACTAATTAAGCTTTTTTATGGTAAAATTAAGTTGTAAAATGCAACAAAAATATAATATTGACCAACATAAAGTAACATTTTAGCATACATCTAAAGAAAATATATTTAAGTATGGTCTATGGTCTTTATAATAAATGTGACCCTGAACCACAAAAACAGTCATAATAATCAATAAGCTTTCCATTAATGTATGGTTTGTTAAGATAGGACAATATTTGCCCGAGATACAACTATTTGAAAATCTGGAATCTAAGGGTGCAAAAAAATCAAATTACTAAGAAAATTGCCTTTAAAGTTGTCCAAATGAAGTTCTTGGCAATGCATATTATTAATCAAAAATTACATTTTGATATATTTACGGAGGACATTTTCAAAATACCCTCATGGAACATGATCTTTACTTAATATCCTAATATCCTAATGATTTTTGCCATAAAAGAAAAATTGAAAATTATGACCCATACAATGTATACAAATATACCCGTGCTACTTAAGAGTGGTTTTGTGGTCCAGGGTCACAAATAATCTTTTTACTTTGTATAGATGTTTTTGTCTGTAGGAAAATAAATATTTTTGATTAATAATAAATCAAAATGTAATGTTTGAACTAAACCATAAATATAATTTGAGAAAAAAAAAGCCAAATACGTTTGGCTATGACAAATTAGAGTGTAATTAAAGTATATGAATTATAATTAAAGTATAATTCATACTTACGTGAGTGATAATAATATATAGTCAGCCAATAGAGTGCAGTGACTCACCAGACAGGGAAAAATATACTTTTGGTCTTTTTCTTGCATGAACACCAGGATGTCTGTCATTAACAAAACGTGCACATCTATACAGAAAAAACACAACACAAGTTACTGATAAATCTACCCATATACCATCTATTTCACTTACTCGCATACATAAACACTAATGGCACCTTTGAGTCTGGAGCCCTGAGCAGTCTTCCACAGCAGTGCTCCCTCATGGATGAGTCTACGGCGCAGCAGCTCTCCTCCACCAAACACTCCTCCACCCTTAACTTTTGTCTCGGCTCGTGGGTCCAGACGGGATTGGATCTCCTGCAAACGCTGTGCTCGCTCTAACTCTTGAACCTGTTGATCCACTGAACATAGCAGCTCCCGGATCAGCGTCAGTGAATCAGCCAGAGACTTACTCTCTTCTTCACTACCTGTGAAATCAAATAAAATTTGTTCTCAGATCACCTCATATCTGAGCAAAGGAAAACCCATGGCTGTTTACATGAACTAAGTGGTTAATGAGGACTAGGCTCCCCTTTTCTATTGCATACAATACCTGTTGATGCTGATTTTCATAAAGTAATTCAACTTAAGCGTTTGCCATAAAAGGATGACACACTATATACATACATATTGTTTACATGCACAAATTTTCATCAATCTGAATGAATCCAGTCTGATTTCAGATTCTGAAGGTTCTGTCTACATGAACCCTAACCTTTGCAGTCCGATTGACATTTTTGTTTGCATATGCATTTATGTATTGCAAAGAAAACTTCAGCTTCAGCACATACACAGTGCCCAGTGACCATTATTTTGGCCTTGATGACATACCTTAAAGGGATAGTTCGGCCAAAAATGAAAATTCTGTCATTAATTACTCACCCTCACGTCATTCCAAACCTGTAAGACCTTCATTCATCTTCGGAACACAAATTATGATATTTTTTGATAAAATCCGAAATCTTTCTGACCCTCTATAGATAGCAACGGTACTACAACGTTCAAGGACCAGAAAGTTAGTAGGAACATTGAAATAATAGTCCATGTCACATCAGTGGTTCGACCTTAATTTTATAAAGCTTTTGTGCGACTTTATTCAGCAATTTCTTCACTTCCTTGTCAGTCTGATGAACGTACGTGAGACTACCATGACGTATGAGTGTGTATTTCTCTGCTTGCAAACAAGGCACAACACATCAGGATTCTACATCAGAACACCGGCTCCTGCGTCAGCAGAACCACACGCATTCGTTGTACTGTCATGAATGTTTGCCAAGCACTGACACGGTTGAGAAGGAATTGTTGAATAAAATCATTAATTCTGTTTTCTTTGCACACAAATAGTATTATTGTAGCTTCATAAAATTAAGGTTGAACCACTGATGTCACATGGACTATTTTATCAATGTCCTTACTACCTTTCTGGGCCTTAAATGTGATAGTACTGTTGCTGTCTATGCAGGGTCAGAAAGCTTTCAGATTTCATTAAAAATATCTTAATTTGTGTTCTGAAGATCAACGAAGGTCTTACAGGTCTGGAATGACATGAACGTAAAAAAATACATAAAAGCTTTGTATAGCAAATACTTAGTAAACAAGTGTCTATTTACATTAAGTGCAAATATCCGCCTTGTTGGCGGAGGCTATTTACACTAACTCCGCCCACCAATGTGTGATTGGGCTAGTCAACACCATGAAAGACAATAATCTAACAACAGCTCCAGTGGCACAGTTAGTAAAGTGCATGCCGTAGTCATTTTTGACATGATCGACCCGGGTTTGAATCGATTAGGGAGGGCTTATATTGTGTAAATAGCACTTTGTGTAAATAGCATCTATCGCTTTTTGCACTTAGTGCATATAGCCTCTATCAGTATTTACACTTGGTGCAAATAGCCGCTGCCTTTAGTAAATGTTCAATCTCCTCACTGATCAGTTCAAAAGACATAAATAAACATATGCATGTTCGTAAAAAACAACTGTAAAACAACTTTAAAAAGACATTTTTACAATAAAAAGCCTCTACTAAACATATGTATCATGGCACTACACAAGGTACAAGGTATTTTTGAATCCGATTTAGAAGATAGTCATAGTCAAGTTTTTACATGCTTAGTAGTTTCCTATTTATTAGATTTCTTCAGTTCTACCGCATTCCTTTCAATTTGATCAAAATTTCATTTGAGGTGTTTACATGAAGGCTTTTCGATCTGAATAAGCCATCAATCCAATTACAAACAGACCGGGTGCATGTAAATGTAGCTACTGCGTGATTAGCTATGGTTTATTTACAGCCAAACCAAAATTTATTCAGACACCTTCTCAGTTTCTCACATTATCACAATTTATTCACTATAGTTTAGAAAATGGTAATAAAATATGACAAGAACTCTTTCTTCTAAGAAACTGTGTCAGAACAAATTCATCTTGATAATGTCAGATAACTTTGATAGAAAGGTATGTAATGGATTACAATCCACCAAAAATTCAGACCTAACCTGTTAGTATTACAATATTTACACTACTATCAATACTTTGTTGACCAATTACCAAGCAATGCTTAATTTTGTTCAGTCTGTGGTCTAAAAAGGTTGCATTAGCAATTAAAGAAACAACACTTACGAAAAAATGGTCAGGTCAAAGTGTCTGAAAAAATTTTGGTCCCAAATTTGTATCAATTGTACTGGTAGTCCACTGTATGAAGAATAACAAAGGTGTAATATATGTGTAAAGTGTAAAGATCTTCAGTTAAAAGAACAGTTTAATTCAGTAGTAAAGCACCCCTGTAGAAATCAGTGACATCATCATCCAGCTCAGTTCATCAGCTCAGTTATCCATTAGTGTCTGTATAGTTAATTCAGTAATATTGCTAAATATGTCCCCAACTACGCAACCCAGAGGCAATAGTGGCAAGGAATCAAGACTCCATTGGTGACAGAAATGGGAAAAAACAAAGATCGGCTGAAATTTTGGAGTACATGTCTGAGTAGTCTTACCTTTAGTGTTGTCTAGAATACGCTTGATGAGCACAGGGTATTTAGTGATGCGTTGAGTGACGAGCAAGATGCATTCTTGGACACCATGGCGGCGCAGTAAGGAACCCCTGCTTACCCGCTTTACAGCAGCACAAATGTTAAAAAAAATATTTTATTAAACACATTCTAGGCAAAAAACAAAAAATTCACTAGAACCTTATGCTAACATGCATGTCTCTTACCCGTATGAACTGCTGGAACCTCTTGTCACGGGCCAACAGCTCCTTATAGAGTTTCACAGCTTTCAAGTGCCGACTGCAGAATTCAACGTAGCATTTCCTCATGTCTTCTGCATTTTGACCTGAGAACTGAAACAATAAAATTCATAAAAGTCAGAATTAAAGCAAATGGCTAAGGTGCATTCAGAAAGCAGGAACAATTTAACTAAGCACTCTGAAGGGTGCAAGGTATAATGTCCATATAAGTGTGTTTAGTCTATGTTTATATCTGTTACTGTTGAGGCCAAATAAATAAATAATGTAAAATCAAAACAATAATAATAAATAAATGAGATTCTATGTCTGATCATTTGATGATCCTAAGAAAATCATTCTGCAGTGCACTTCAAGTGCAATTCTTCTTAATATTTTGTCTTCATTTTTACATTACATATAAACCCTAAGACCATAAATATTTTTAGTTACAAAAAATGAACAAACTTCCATTATTAAAAGTGCTTAAAAAGAGTGTTCACCTTATCTGATTCACTATGATGAGCTTACAATAATGATTTATATTTTTTTAAGCTAAATATATTTTTTTACATTTTATTCTCCAACATAAAATTGATCAGTAATGTTACTTTTTTTAAGACTTTTACGCATCTTAAAAAAAAAAGTGTACATACTTGTCATCACATGTTAAGGTGATCTCCTTATGGTGTAATTACATAAGTACTAATAATTATTAATTAGTAATAAGTAATAATTATTAACAACACGTACTTACTATAGAGTTAGGAACAGGGCTTGGTTAATGATTAGCTGCTGGTAATAATGCATAATTTACTGTTATTATTATAGCAAGTACCAACTGTTCTTATGTGAGCTGTATGTTAGAAATTCACCTGCTCCACCAGTATATCTCCAAGCTTTTGGATGGTGAAGTTGCGCGTGCTGCTGGGAGCCAGGCTATTGTTTCTTCTCTGCAGTAGTTGGCTCAGGAAATTTGAGTGAATAGACAGCAGCTGATCTAAGCAGGGAAAGATGGCGTGAACTACACCCATCTCCATCAACACCTCTTCCAGCATTCCTCTGCGAAACACCCCCTCCATGATCCGCAGCGTACGTACATGGTTGAACTCCGTCTGAATCAGCTCTGAAAGACACAAATGCATTGATTTATTGAAAGCACATACATTACAGTAGTACACAGGCTGCATTTACACTAAGGATTATGCACAGATCCAACATTTTGACAAACATTTTGTCTTATCTGATTTAACTTGCCGACTTGTTAACAGACACATTAAATGAATGTGTTGGATAAGGGAAATATACAGTTGGAAATACCCCACGACCAATGTAAATAGGCCTTAACACATCACCAGAGCCAAAACTTATTTGCTCATTGAATCGCTTCACGTACTGCATGACTACGATTGGTAATTTGGCATGCAGATGTGAGAGACTGCAATGTCAAAACATTAAGAGGAGAATCAGACAGTGTTTGAGGTTTAATCAGGTGTGGATTGGATTTAGACATGCATTTGTAAGCAGCTGAAATCAGATGCCAAACACTGATTCTGATAAGTGTTTTTGAGGCTTGCACGCATGTAGCAACATAAGATCCATCCCAGAACTAGGTGACAATAAAAGTGTATGAAAATAAAAAAATGAGTCTCACCGTATATGACGTCTTGTCTCTTGATGACGTCTTTGCGTTGAGACTGTAGATAAGATGAGTCCACAGCCAGACTCCAAGAATCTGCCTCAAAATCCTTCCCATCTTTTTCCAGCTCCTCCAACATTGATGCATAATACATTTCTCCTGCAAAAATATTTGTGAGCAAAAAAAAAAAAAAAAAAATATATATATATATATATATATATATATGCCTTGCAAAAGATTTTATGTTGCCTTTCAGATTTTGTTGTTAAACTGTTGTTTTTCCCCACATAAATCTACACTCCATACACCAGTATGACAATGCAAAAACAGGTTTTTAACATCTTTGCAAATTTATTAAGAATAAAAAACTTAAATGATTCCACTGCATAAGTACTCATGCCCTTATCTGGGACACTTGAAATTTAGCTCAGGAGCATTCATATTGCTTGTAGATGTAACTACACTTCAAGTGAAGTTAGCCTGTGACAAATTCATTTGAATGGTCATGATTTGGAAAGGCACACACATCTTAATAAAAGGTCTAACAGCTAAAATGCATATCAGAGCACAAGCCAAGCCCTGAGGCCATGAAAAAAAAATCTGCCGCATTGAAGGTTCACAGAAGCATGTAATCTTTGTCTGATGAACCTCAATTCCAATCATCATGTTTGAAGGAAACCAGACAATGGTTTCAACAACATTACAGTGTGCTGGTAGCAGCCTTATGCCGTGGGGCTGTTTTTCAGCGATAGGAGCTGAGGGACTCGTCAGAGTAGAAGAAAAGTTCAGTGCACCAAAATATTGAGATAGCCTCACTGAAAACCCAGTCCAGAGTGTTCAGAACCTCAGACTGGGCAGAAGGTTCACCTTCCAACAGGACAATGAGCCAAAGCACATAGCAAGATTGGTTTATATTCACAACTCTGTGAATGTCCCCAGAGCCTGAGCTTGAACCCAATCAAATGTTTCTGAAAAATCTGAAAATGTGCATCTACCATCATCCAACCTGACAGAGCTTAAGAGGTAAAGAGGTGAGGAGAAGAATGGCAGATAATTGACAAATGCTGATGACTTGAGGCTATAAAGGTGCTTCAGCTAAGTACTGAGTTAAGGGTATGAATACTTATGCAATGTACTTATTTCCATTTTTTATTTTTAATAAATTTATGAAGTTGTGACAATTCTGTTTTTGCTTTGTCATTATGGTGTATGGAGTGTAGATTGATGTGGGAAAAAAGTCATTTAAAGCAGTTTAACAAGGGGTATGAATACTTATGCAAGGCACTTTATATATACATGTACGAGTTGTACCTTCATCATTGAGGGATTCCATAGACATGGCTCTGTTCCTGAAGTTCAGAGAGTCTGTGGAGTGAGACAGAATCCGTCTCAGTCCGACAGGAGAATCATCATTCAGACCTCTGTCAGAAAATCAAAAACAAGCAAGCATTAGTGGATGAGGACTTTGTAGAGGAGCTGTAAAAAACAACAACAACAACCTTACTCTCATGTAACACTGTACATTTTTTGTAAAAAAGATATTCTGAAAAATAGTTTAAAGAAAAATTGTGGCCAAGCACTTATGGCAGGCCATATAACTATTTGGAGAAAGGTTTTTAAATGCGGAACACTAACAAAAGAGAGTCTTAACATTCTTTGTGGTAAATACGAGGAAAGATCCCCACACATCTTAACATATGTATCTAATTGGAATTATATATTTAAAACTCTAGAAAAGTTCATATTTGTTGTCTCCAGCTTGTCTATATTTTACTGCTGCATTCAATTCTAATATACTATAATTATGTTTTTAATTTATACCGCAAAGCTGTTGAATCCTTAATTCTGATTAGTTGACAAACCACTATATTAATTTTTATTACTATTTTATCTTTTTTTCTCTCGCTCTCTCTCTGCACACATACAGAAACATGTTGTTTTTAGTGACATTTCAGAATAGCAAGGTGGTAACAATAGCATTTTTGAAGCAGTTAAACATACATATATGCTATAGTGAAGCTGCTGCTAAACACAGACTCATGAATTCAGCAGCTTTTCATCAGTTATTCCTAACTCATATGACATCACTCTGTCATTACTTTTATTTACATTTCCTATACTTGATTTGACATGATATTTAATTCAAACACAGTAATAGAGAAGTCACCTATCCTCTTACTACACACTGTGTACACACTTATTAACATACTGTGTTGCTGGGATCAGATTCTTTACCCTGCAATGTTATTGGTGGAGACGCTCTTGTTGAGGGACAGCGTGGAGCGCCCTTTGCGGGAACCGAGGAAAGACTGTCTCAACGTCTCTGATGGGTAAATGGCTGAACTCGGCCTCTCCTTTAATATTGGATCTGGAAAAAAGGAAATACTACTAAATAAAATCTTTTCTTTTATAAGAAGACTTGTTTAAACACCACAGCAACATACTGCAATAAAATTACACATCAGATGACACTGTATTGCAGCTAGTTACTAAACAGTTATTGGTTTAAAGAAGTATTATTATTATTTTTATTATTATTATTATTATTATGAATTAGTGACAGGAATCGGTCATATGAAAGAAAAAAAATCTACAAATATTAGATAAAAAGATGTGAGAAATGACAGAGAGAAACTCACTTTTGCTTCGGAGGGCCACATTATGTAAAGTTGCGGCGTTCCTGACCAGAGCCAGCCTCTGTTGCTACAATTCATTAATATGTTATATGATTTCATATGAATTAATGCAATGAAATAATCACATAGATTTAACAATTTGTGAAACTAGGCAATGTAATATGCTAAATATCCTAAACTTTTTCCTCATACACTAAAAAAAATTAATTGGTTGATTCAAAAATTGTGCAAACTCATTGCCTTAATTCACGTAACATCTATTAAACTAAATTTTGAGTACTCCTTGCTTATTCTCAGCCATAAGTACCTACAGCAGAGGTTCTCAGATTTGGCCCTCAAGGTCCACTTCCCTTTAGCTCCAACCCTAATAATACACACCTTAACATGCTAATCAAGGTATTTAGGATTACTTAAAAGTTACAGGCTGTTAAATCTGATTAAGGTTGGTGCTAAATCCTGCAAGAAAGTGGACCTGGAGAGTTGAAAACCCCTGACCTACAGTATGAGAGAAATCTCTCATTTCTTCATCAGTGGTTTAAAGGGGACACTAGATACAAAATTCACTTTTACACGGTGTCTGCATGGACACAACCATGCTACAATGATAAAAATCCATTCACTCCTTTTTTTCCCCTCTTCCAATGAAAAGAGCGCATGATGAGCAGAGCTCATTAGCATTTAAAGAGACATGCACCAAAATAGTTTGCTGTGAACAGCTGTTTTTGACAAGGTTAAAAGGGTGTTGTTTTACACAACCATTGAGGAATTTTAACCAAAGAATGATACAGATATTTCATGAAGACCCTAAAGAATCATACCACCTTGTGGAAAATGGGCATCAGATGTCCCCTTTAACGATTAACTAAAGTCATATGGGTTTGGAACAACATGAGGGTGAGTACATGACAGAATTTTCGTTTTTGGGGGAACTAACCCTTTATCTAGTTTTTCTCTACTACCTCTACTAGGTGTCAGTATGTTATGAAAATCTACTCCATTACCTATTAGTTATTACAGACAATTAGTTGACATTTATCAATCTGCATTATTGGATTCCATAAGAACACTAGCTCCCTGCACATCTGATCACAATGTCTTTTAATATAACATAAAAATATAACATTTAATCTAATGTGAAGCTGTAATGTTTGATATTTTATATGCCAATCAGACAAACATTTGGTCACAAGCTCAGTGTTATACTCATTAGTTAATTATCCTCCCTCTATTGCCTCTTACCTTCTGTTTCATTTTGGCACAGTTGGCCAGTGTGTCACGGCAGCGATTGTGAATGGTCACATTGCAAGCTGTTAAGATAAAGAAACAAGAAAGAACATTACTGATTATTACTGTTTAATGAATCCTTTTGACTGTGGTTGATTTCCAACATAGCTGAGCTACTTGTCTCTTGTATTACTCCCTATTATCTTTTCCACATAATTAAATCAAACTCAAATCAACCGTTTATGTATATTTATATATTTGGAAAGCAGCCATGTAATATGAGGGACAATCTTGCGCTCACGGTCCTGATCACCCTGGCACCCAGTAGGTTTTTTCTTACATACCAGTGTTTTCATGAAATATTTGATTGGTGTTACAAAAGCTGTCATTTTCTCTTTGTTTTATTATTAACTATTTGAAAATAAAAGTATTGAATAAATGAAATTAGTTCATTCAATGTCACTCTGATTTGCCAATGGTGAAACCAAAGGCCATTTAAATCAATTTAATAAGATTGAATTCTGATCTCACAATCATGGAGACTTGATCAGATAATCTTATTTCCACACAAATGTCAGACAGCAAATGCAGCACAGAGAAGGTGTGTTATCTCTACTGTGTATTGAGTGTCAGTGGGAGTCAGTGTCATCTCTCCTGTGAACAGACGTATCTTTGTTCTGGTCAACAGCAGCTCCAGGCGACATCTCTGAGCTCTGTATCTGATTCACTGGACAAGCAAGTGTATATAATCACATTCACACACACATACTTGCCTTTTCTATCCCCCACCCTTAAGCCAACCCTAAACAGAAAAACCCACAGAAACCTTTCATCATTTTCTGAATTTCCAAAAAAAAAAATCATCATGAAGACCGACGTCATACATAACTGTGTATATAAACCATAAACACAAACACACACAAAATAATAAAAATAATGAATAAAATTGCATTTATGCCTTGTTTCGCAATATTTCTAATTTCAATTCATGCAATAAACATTTCAGAAAAAATTTGAAAATATGGTCAATAAAAACTAATCTGTAAATGTCATTCTGTTAAACAAGCCACTCTCTTTCCGACTTTACACAAAGATAGAAAGCATTGTTTTTAAAAAAAAAAAAGGTCAGTTCTTGTAGCCTGTCAGTGATATTGAAAGTTGACAAGGTCACACTCATTGACTGGAATTAGAGGATTAGAGCTATCTAGACAACCATCTGACCTTCATTGACTGAACCAAAAGATTCCAGTCAAATCAATGCTATTGGACCCCCTCTTGACTTTGAGTCAGGAATTAATCCCATTTGTAGCCCATTTTAGTCCAGATTCAGACAAACAGTAGACTGAAACAGTAGAACAGCAGGTTCCACCATATTGCGTTATACAACAGTTAGTTCCTGTCCTTACATTACATCGACAAAACAACATTCCAAGTGGTACTTAGTCCAACAACACTGGATCTTCATCACTTTGCTTATCTGTGTTTGCACATTGCAGACAGGCTGTCAGTGCTTTTCTTAGAGGTAATATTGATTTTTCTGTGACTTTACAGCTTACACAGTTACACCAGTAGGTGGATACAAGTTCTTTTTGTGTAACCGGTCAGTATGTCTGATGTCACACGTCACCATTTCTGGGTCCAAAGAATGCGAACACACAGTGGAGATCAAATTTAGAGAACAATCTATAAATACTTCTTTTTTTCTGAACTATCGTTTATCTTCATCGCTCTAAATTTCAAAGGAATATTAGCCGTAGGTATACCACTGTTCTACTAACATGTTTAACAAAATATATCCAAGGCATTTTAACAAAAACCTTTTTTTTTTGGAAAACCCAATGATTAAAATTAGAGAACAGTAACCACTGTAGCACAAAAGAAGATTAGAACAAAAATTACGGAGGGTTACGGCTGTCAGAAATTAGCAGGAATTGTAGAGGCCCTTGTTTTCAATGACTTCAGCACATCTGCAACCACAGGATACCACTAGTTTCTCACACTGCGCTGGTGTGAACTTGGTCTACTCTTGGTCTACTCTTCTTTCACTCTCCGCCATAGTTCGGTGGGTTTCCTAGCCATAACTTTGTCACCAAGGATTTTTAGTCTGGTTTAGATCAGGACTCCGGACCGGCCATTTTATTATTTCAATGTTCTTAGCTTCAAGGAACTGCTTTACCTGTTTTGCAGTGTGATGGGGCATTATCTCGCATGAAAATTGAAGGCTGACTGGGAGACGCTTCTAACATGCCGAGACAGATCCTAGCACTGAACTGGCTAGCAATTCCAGCTGCAGTGTTGAACCAATTCCCCATTAAGAGTCACTGCATAATCCTGTCCTTTGTGCATTTGTCTTACGTGGACAATCAGTCTTTTTGGGGTACTTGAATGAATTGGTGTCGCAGATTTGGAATTACCAACTTCTCTTTCTGTGGTTGAAAGGGTCATCCCTTTGGCTTTCATCTGGACAATCCCCTGTCGCAGAGTTTCAGTCACCTTAGAGCCATCTTGCAATCTCAGTGAAGATACTTGGAGGTATCTCTAAGTGTTCTCTAATTTTGATCAGAGTTGTTTTTCAAATATCTCATTTAAGTTATACTGTACTTAAGAATACAATTAATTTATAAAAACAATAAACTGCCCTTCCACTTCTGTTAGGATAACTTCAAAAAGGACTAAGCCAGGGGTGCCCAAACTCGGTCCTGCAAAGTTTAGCTCCAACCCCAATTAAACACACCTGAACCAGCTAATCAAGTTCTTACTAGGCATACTGGAAACTTCCCAGCAGGTGTGTTGAGGCAAGTTGGAGCTAAACTCTGCAGGACCTCAGCCCTCCAGGGGGCTGTTTCATAAAACAAGTTTACCAAATAAACCAGGCTCATTTCAGTTAGTCTGATTTATTGTCACTTGATTTAGTTTTAGAAAGCAAATTTACCTTAGCACACTTATGCTGGACAACTATCCTGGTCCGGAGCAGGCTAACTGTCAAGCTAAGCTAAGTTTTTATAACACTGAGCAATAGGAACGCACTGATATTACCACTGACTCTCTCACATACAAATATTTATATAATAAAATTACTTTATTATCAGTCAAAAATAAAAGTATACAGAAAATGCAATTAAATAAATAAAAAATACAGGCTACAACGACTGTATTTAATGTACTTTCTTTTTTTTACGACATATGAAAACATTTTAATACAGTTGTTACTTGCATTCAGTTGATCAGCAGTTTCTAGCAATGCAGCCTTTCTCTCTGGTTTTATGACAGCTGTACCTTTATGATTATTAGTAGGCCATTAAAACATTACAATCTAAAATTGCTCTTTAAAACATTAAAGCACTGAAAACAACAAATAAAAAAGTTAAAATCACTTGAATTAAAAATAACAATAAATAATAGAAAACAGACTACATTTTAACTGGTAAGAGGATTTACAGTTACTGCTATCATAAAAATACACTTTTATGTAGGATTAAAATTCTACATGTGTCATATTTAATGTCCAACAATAAATATTGTAGCAAAATGTATATTTTACTCAAAATTATTGTACTATTATTCTATTGCGTTCCGTCTGTTTAGCATGTATGCTTGTTCACTCGCCCACTCCTGACAGCAAAACGGATTTATTAGCAATACATGTCCGTTATGCACTGGGGAAAACACAACATCTCAAAAGCATTAAAAAACACAAATACACTCGCTGTTTGCAATGGTGGATCGATTTCACCATGATCGACATTAAGGGCTGACATTATCTTGACTCACTGAACCTGGATCAAATTAGTGAGATTGCATGAACTTAAATTGGCGTTTATGAAACCGCTTTAGTCCCGATTGAATTGAGAGGTTATTTCAAGTAAGGCTTTTGACTTTAATACCCGCTTTTCTTAGCTTCTTTTATGAAACAGCTCCCAGGACCAAGTTTGGGCACCCCTGGACTAAGCCATGACCTTGAAATTTAGGAAACTCTAGGTTGTTCTCTAATTTTGATCTCCACTGTACACTCACAATGTGCTGTAGTACTAACCTTTATCTCAATACCAAAATCTCAGCTGGCCAGACAGTGGGGGTGCATGATTAATTAAAACAAAAAAAAAAACCCTGTGATATGGCTTATTATGATTACCAAACTGTGCTGCAAAGTTTGAGAGTGAAACATGCATTTGGGAACTAAACATGCACCAACCATCTTCCCAAACTTCTAATGAGAAGCATTTTTTAACAAAAGTAATTTTAATTTAGTATAAACAATAATAACAACCGAATTATAATTGACTGTAATAGCAACTTAACAATTAATGAATTTACATTTAGAGTCATGCATTTGGTTTTTATCCAAAGTGCACTCAAGGCACACATTTAGCTTATGCATTCTTTGGGAATCCCATCACCTTGGGTGTCTCTATTGCAGCATGCTCAATTGTTTGAACTACAGCAATACTTAATGTTTTAAGTTTAACACGATGAAAAATAAAAGCTGTTTTATACAATATTACTCAAAGGATTTGAAAATAGTGAAATGTTCATTATTCACTGACAAAACTGTCAGTAGAGGCGTAGACAAAAAAAAGGATCTAGCACTTTTCTAAATCAATCTTAATCAGTGGACGTTTATTGGCTGTTATCACGCTGATAATCTTATAAGTGGCCTAATATTGGCTGATTAATCAGCCTGGATGATATATCTGCCTAGTTTGCTCTGACTACTGCCACTGGCAAGAGGATAACTAGCCCCAGACTGAGTCTGGTTTCTCCTTTTTCTTCATTACTGTCACCTAATAAATTTGGGTTTCTTGCCACTGCCACATTTTTCATGCTTAGCTGAATCTGAAAAGAAAATTAATATTCAGTTATACTATATCAATTTATAGGGATGTGACGAGATCTCGTGGCACGAGATCCGATGTGTGTCGCGAGACTAGTCAGATCTCGCGAGATCTCATGACGATATCCTGGCAAAACAATTTTGCATTGTTTACATTAGAGCTGCACGATAAATCCTTAAAATATTGAGATCTCGATTCAAACGCCCACGCGATCTTATTCCTGAATGACAACGATTTAGCTATGTATATTAGGACTGTTTCACATCGCCAGTGTCAGTGTAGCTTAAGAAGCACGTTTTGTCGCTGCCCATGTTAATGAATCAGAGGGTCAGGGAAAATGTGAACGCAAAAGAGCAACACAAACAGTCTTTTCAACCACATTATAATCATTATTTCTGTGTTACAGACATTTAAATAATAGAAGTACTGGGAAGTTTATAGTTTGGCTTTTAAACACGTATTGTCTACAGCAGCGATCAAAATGAAAGTATCTTAACACTTGTGTATTGTAACGCTTATCCTCTTCCGCTAGGAGGTGGCGACAACTGCCCGTTTAAAAAAGTATGTCATTGAATCATTCATTCAGGAGATTTCAATAGAGACACTGACTCCATTGAATGTTATTATTTCTTTTTTTTGTTTGTTTAAATGAATATACGTTTTCAAAAGACTTAAGCAATGAACAGTTTGTCAGAACCACTAGTAAATTACGTTTTTTTTTTTCTCCAGAATCCTGAGAGAATCATGGTCTCCAATTAATTAAAAACAACTGGGATTCTTAATTTATCCAGCTCTTGTTTAAATGTTGTTTACTGCATATAATTCATTAAAATGGAAGTTTAATTTTATAAAGTTCAAAATGCACCTACATTTTTTTGCATTTTGTCTTTTTCAGTTGAATAAAAG
>JAHKKF010528039.1:0-17396 GCA_019740295.1 Labeo calbasu | reverse complement strand
TTTTCGTGAACCCACTCTCGTGTCTCGTCTTGCCTCGTGGAATAAGTGTCTCGTCACACACCTATCAATTTAACTTCACTGACTACAAAATGAACTACACAGGCTAAATGATGACACTGTTAACTGTTAAAAAGCTGCTAATAGCTGAATTGAACTATTTTCATAACTAATAGATTTTACGACAATAACATTCTTATTTATCCAGCTTATTAATATGTAGCTGCTTTAAAACAATATGTATTGTATACAGCGCTATATAAACATGTTTTGAATATTAACCCGTATTTCATAAAACAAGCCTTTGTAAATTGTATAAAGTAATCATTAATTGTAACAGGGCAAATCCAGCATTATGGATGTGACATTTTGCGTCATGGATGTGACATATGAATGCTTAGAGAATGCATGTGTTACCAATATACCAAACCATCTGGTAATATTTTAATAAACCCTTGTTAATAGAGTCTAAACATCAGAAAAATATCAGTCTATGCACAAGTTTTCTATGTTAAAAAAAGGGAAATAATCATGCGTTATGGATGTGACAAAAAAGGACACCGTTTTTGAGAGGCTACACACAAATTAAATGCACAAACCAGACGCAATAATACCAAACAAATAGAGATGCGATGGCTCTTCACAGAACATGTAATTGTTACTTTATTTTAATTTTGATGTGTCTATTTATGAGGAATATGTAGTGTTACGCATGTGACAAGCCTGAAAATAGCACTTACCAGACTATGGAAACTAGCACTACAAATTAAAAGCTTTAAAAACTTTAAGAGAGACCTCACATGGATATTTGAACCACCAAATGTTGACATATGTGCTATCAATATAGTAAAAACCTTTGGTAAAAACTGTATTTTTTTGATGGTAAGGTTACCATCTGCATGGAATTACCCATTAAATATGGTTATATTTCTATTATGAGCATTTGTGTGAGATAGTGTGCATGTGTTGTGTGTGACAGACTGTGTGTTAATCTTTCTAATGCCTCGATCCCCTGATGCTCAGACTCCAGATTACGGGTGTTACAAAGGAGGGGAGGATTTTGGGTAGCAGCTGTGCACAAGGCAAAAGGGGGGCTTTGTACATAAAGATAACAAAAGACCTCCATTCTGTACAACAACAACAGACTTCAGAAGAAGGCCATGCAGAATGAATCCATGTATTATCTGTCTGGGTTCATGCACTTAGGTTCTACATCAGATTAAACAACATATCAGCTACAATTATGTTTTCCTTTTAATGTAGGTTGGCGTAATTTAGACAAATTAAGAAAATATAACCCAATTACGCATTTATGAAATTTTGCATAAAACCACTCAAATATTAATGCGGTAAATAATCTGGTTTATTGACATGGGGAAAAATAAAACCAATTTGAAACCTTTGTTGTACACAATAAGTGTGAATGTCAATCTCTCAGTTCCCCTCCTCCATTTCACCTCCACCATGTTATCAGCAGTGACAGTGTATTCAAACCCCCACAATCCCTCACTCCTCACAACTATAATTATTCACCTGCATCTGAATAAACGCATTTGCTCTAGGCAAAAACAGCTGCTCTCTGTGCTGTGCTAATGAAGAGATGACTTCCTTTAATTTTCTGGACTGATACAAGCCTTCAAGGTCTCTTTCAATCCTAGGTTGAGTTAAGTCAATGTCAACCAGTTTAAAGAAATCCTGTGAGTTGTCTCCTGAAGCAAAATGATCATGTTATATGAAGAACAATCAAATCGCTGATTAACTTATGTACGTGCAGTCCCTAATGAAATATGTGAGTCTGCACCACAAAACCAGTCTTAAGTCGCTGGGGTATATTTGTGGCAAAAATACATTGTATGGGTCAAAATTATCGATTTTTCTTTTATCCCAAAAATCATTAGGAAATTAAGTAAAGATCATGTTCCATGAAGATATTTTGTCAAATTCCTTCTATAAATATATCAAAACTTAATTATTGATTACTAATATGCATTGTTAAGAACTTCATTTGCACAACTTTAAAGGCGATTTTTCTCAATGTTTTGATCTCTTTGCACCCACAGATTCCAGATTTCAAATAGTTGTATCTCGGTCAAATATCGTCCTGTCCTAACAAACCATACATCAACGGAAAGCTTATTTATTCAGTTTTCAGATGATGGGTAAATCTCAATTTCGAAAAATTTACCCTTATGACTGGTTTTGTGGTCCAGGGTCACATATGTGATATGTGTGTGAACAACATCAAACCTTACTGATTCTTGTGTGATGATGTCATGGAGCTGGTTTACGCTACCAATATTAGGTATACCCATAAATCCCAAATTCCATGTTTTCCATTTTAATTTAATGGTTTTAATGGTTTAATTAAATTTTAGTAACCAAATAGGATGTCTACACAATTTCATTCAAAAACCTTTAACAATTTAAGAATTTTTTTATACACTTATAACAATAATAGTGCCCTATGAAGATTCACTATACAGTACAACAGTATTATTTCAGTCATAATTTCCCAAACCAATTTTTATTTAATTTAAACCAGATTTTAATTTTGACTAAATGTACAGCCCTACTTTTGATTTATTCATTCACATTATGTCAATCCCTTAATTTGACATTCCACTTAATACAGTTAATTCCATTTTTATGACTGGATTCCACAGTTCCATCTGCATTTTCCATACTGTGGAAATCATAGGGGCCCTACTATATGTACTTTTTGCAGCTGAAACTTCTGGACTCTATTGCCTATGAATGGATTGACAAAAACAATATCAAATATCTTTTCATTCTTTTCAAAATGTTCAAAAGTTTGGAACAACCTGAAGGTGCGCAAATAATGACAAACAATTTGTAAGGTGAACTATTCCTATAACCACTGCTACAAACAGCCTTCAGTAAACAACTAAAAAGAATCGTAATAGATTGTCAATAGATTCTGATTACTCTGAATGGCAAAGCGGCTCAAGGGGCATTTGTGTGTATCAGGGTGAATTTGCTTTTGTTTAGCCTGACGCATATTCGTTTCATATTCTTGGTATGAATAGACCATTTAGAAGACTGAAACCACATAGAAAGGTATAACATGTGACCACATCACATTTGTACTGGAAACGCTATACACCCTGAAGAGGTCCACAGCAGTGAAACACTGCCTACTCACTGCCTAATCTCATAATATGTAATCATTATGAAACAAGACGAACTACAAAAGCATTTAACCCTTGTGCGTCAATAAAAAAAAAAGTTACACATAGGTCATTTGACATGGACAAAAATGTCCATGTCAAAAAACTGTCATTAAGCTTGGGAGCACAGACTTAAGTTTGGTCATTTTAAAGAAGACCCATGGCAGATTATTGTTGAAGTCGAAAAAGTTTAAAAAGTGAAACCAAAAAAATGTTATAGAGGTTTAAGTTTATGAAAATGCTTTATGAACAATATCTTATATAAAATATATATTTTATGAAACATGTTGAACTCTAAACTTGCTAGAAAATCAAAGCCATAAATCTAAACAAGCTGTGTTCCAAATTTGATGTTGATATCTTAAAAAATGAGCTTTCGGGAAGATTTTGTCTGGGCGCAGTACCAGATTTTCCCCATTAGATGCCAGCAAAACTCTACTGGTGCACACAGTAGCTGGATTTGTGATTTGCAGTACAGTTTTTCTCTCTCAAATATTACAAGTACACACACACACAATTTTTTTATGACAAACATAGAAACCACACTCTTAAATCCATACCAACACACCCACACAATTATAGATGCATTATTTATCCAATTGGCTCTATAATATGCAGAAGCAGAAAACAGGAATAAAATGAGTATTTGCTTTATAGGCCAACCCTGAAACAAATGGCACTATCTGGTAAAGAAAATTGTGAAAAATTAAATTTTAAAGCCTTGTCAACAGAATTAAAGCCTGTTGACAAAAACTGCATCGCTTTACAGTTAAATGGCACTGCGATTAAAAATTGCAGTTTTAATGAGTTTCAATGGGGACACTTTGGAAGTTCAAACTCAGGGCACCATATCAGTCCATCAGGACCCCAGTAATAGCTGATTGCAGTTTTAATTGAATTAATTCAATTTAATTTTTACTTTATATCTTATATTATTAAAAGGGCACTGTTTTTTTCCTTTTACTTTTTTATATAATGTACAGTTTGCTGATTCAGGTAAACTTGCTGATAATACATTCATCAAACTCTGAGCAGCACCTGATTCACAAAGTATCTTGACTAGAATTTCCTACCAAAGACACAAATCCATTCATTACAAACCACACATACCCTGATCTTCACACATCAGCTGAGAAGCTAACAATTCTAGTCCTTCCAACTGTGGTGAAGACATTATTAATAAACCATTTTTTACAGTAAAAACAAACAGGTAAGGACATGGGCTGCAGAAATCAGCTAAAGCAGCAGCAGCGGACCAATTCAAAACATTTTGCCCATTTAAATAGACTGCATGCAGTTTTTAAAATCTTCCAAAAGAATTATTGTTCTCATTTTGGTAATGCCTCTGGAACCAATAATACACTCTAAAGAATGGCCAGCTTGAAAACACACTGCAAAAAGATGTTTTAAACTTTTTAGACTGATTCAGGATACAACAGTATATTAATGTGAATACATCAGTAAATGTTATGCAATGACTGAATAAGTGGTGACCTTTTTTGAGAAAGGGGCTGTGTATGACAGGCTTTGAAGTAGACTTATCAATCATCATGTTTTAGTGTAACTATAATGCATGTTACTCACTGGGGCAGCTGAGGGCTTCTTTTGCAGTGATGCTCTTGTTGCATGCAGAGCAGAGTGTGGTGGCAGAAACACTGAGGGAGGTGAACAGGTGACCATTGCTGTAACGTGACTCACGCTCCTTTGTCTCTTTCTCCCGTGCCTTCCGCTCTTTCTCTTTGTTCTGCACACAGAAGAGTTAGGAAAAAGATGAGTTGTGCAAGTATAGCATCATAGCGTATCACCATACACTACAATCACAGCATTCATCATTCGCTACATAATGAAAGTCACGTTGTCTGTGAATTCTCACTTACGCACGCTCTGCACATCAAATTACGAAAGCAAGAAATGACTAAAAATCCTGGTTGATGAAATCAATGTTCCCACTCTCTGTCAGTGATCATTTTCAAGTACCTTTTGAGCACTTCTTTAATTTCATTATGGCAAGAACAAAAGACAAGGATCACATGCTAAAGTATATTGTTCTCTTGTGAAGTCTTTAAAAGACGTATAGATTATACAGTCAAACCAAAAATTATTCAGACACCACATATAATTTTTGATATTTTTTACTAGTGGGTGCGGGACACTACAGCTGTATATGTGACATATTATACCCAAACATTCTTTGTGTGACTACCAGTCACTCAGTGGATTCTCAGTGGACTACCAGTAAAATTGCTAAAAAAACTGACTGACACTTTTACCTGACCATGTTTTGTTGCATGCTTAGTTTTTTCATGGAACTCTAGATGGCGCAGGCTGATGGGTTGTTAATGTAACTGATGACATTCACAGCCTTATACGACTTGGCACAAGCTGATTGGTTCATGTCGCGTACGCAGACAATGAGTTTGCACCTCTACCTTTAAATGGCTGATTGGCATTCACTTGAGCCTTTCACAGCAGCGCGCTTTCAGAGTTCCTCTGAAACCCTCTGGAGATCTGCTACGGGCTATTTTATATGCTATTTGTGCAGCAGCAGTATGTCTTAAATATATTGCAAGACTTGGCAAGACTTGGAGAAACTTGTTCATGCCTTTATCACCAGCAGGGTGGACTACTGTAATGGTCTCCTCACCGGCCTTCCCAAAAAGACTATTAGACAGCTGCAGCTCATCCAGAACGCTGCTGCCAGGATTCTGACTAGAACCAGAAAATCTGAGCATATCACTCCAGTCCTTACACTGGCTTCCACTGGCTTTTTATTCGTTTATATATCACTCAATGGCCTAAGACCTAAATACACAGCAGATATGCTCACTGAATATAAACCTAACAGACCACTCAGATCATTAGGATCGAGTCATTTAGAAATTCCAAGGGTTCACACAAAACAAGGGGAATCCGCTTTTAGCCATTATGCTGCCCGCAGTTGGAATCAGCTTCCAGAAGAGATCAGATGTGCTAAAACATTAGTCACATTTAAATCCAGACTCAAAACTCATCTGTTTAGTTGTGCATTTACTGAATGAGCACTGTGCTACGTCCGAACTAATCGCACTATATTTTATGTATAATCATTTTTATTCTTAACTGTTTTCATTCGTTTTAAATCAATTTTAAATCAGTTTAAATGTTTCTTGTTTTTATTGTTGTGATTATTTTTATGATAATTTAAATTTCTTTTATGTACAGCACTTTGAATTACCATTGTGTATGAAATGTGCTATATAAATAAACTTGCTTTGTCTTGCCTAAAAACTCACAGCACTGTATAGCCATATGCTTTGGCAGTAGCAAGTTCCTGTACTTGCTTACAGCAGTAGCAATAATCTACAACTACAGCAATAACCAACAGCAGCAGCAATTCAGCAGCAGCAGCATAGCAGATCTATTCCACCAAGACCAAATACATTAACATTATCATTTCCATTTCCATGCTAAAACCTTCTAAGAGCTGTCATGGAAGAAATATCTTTCTATCAAAGTTAACTGACATTATCAAGATTAATTTGTTCTGACAGTTTGTCAGGAATATGGACCTGTTTTGTTGTGTTTTTCCCTCCCCACGTGCTCCCTGTGACCTAGATTCTCCCTTGTTTCATTGTGTTCACTGATTTCAGGTGTCTCGTTAACTGATTTGTTTAGTCGTTTATTTATAGTGTGGTCTTGCCCTTGCTTTCTGTCTGTTGTTGAATGTCAGTTTTTGTACTACGTGTGTGTTCCCGCCTGTCCTGTGTTTCCCTGTTTGTGTTTTATCGGTGTCTCCTTGTTCCTACGCAGTAGAGCCGAGGATCACCACGGAGCTGGAGCTGCCAGTTATGTCAGACCAGGTGCGCGAGCCGGCTACGACGCCCGCCACGAGAAAAGAACCCGTGGCCGGTGAGGTCGCAGAGAGGAGCTCTGCCCACTGCACCATAGCTAAGGGTGTGCTATCTGTGGACCTGTTGGAGGTTGAGGGGGTTTTCAAAATGGACTTTTATATGCCGATCTACTCCCTCTCAGCTCCCTGTCAGCCGTGGGATAAATAAACTAAACGTCTTACTAATGCTAATAATATGTAAATAATAGCTTATTTTCACTGTGTCTACACCATTGGTAATAATAAATGAATTTATGAGTATGCACAAGCATACTCATAAGCAGTATTGAGTGAATTCTGACTTTACTATTGTGTTTTCCACATGTACTGTATTAAATTTAACTTGTGTGTATTGTTTAGTTGTGTATATACGCATTTGTCATCTTATTTCCTACATTTAACTTGGTGAGGTTGTGTTTTTGGTTTGGCGTTAATGCTTAATCCTGCTTTTTACATAGCTACTATGTAATACTATAAACAAATGGATGCAAACATTTAAAAATAAGTATTTTATTAGCTCTGTTTCCACTAAAAACAGTTCGTCTATGAGTCAAGATGAATGAACAAGTTCAAACAAGATAAACATTTTAAGTGATAAGGTACAGTCAGACCACTTATTCAATGACCTTTCACCAAATAAATAATTACGTGGACATGAAATATTGAGTTGAAACTGTTTTAGCCTGTTTAATCCCAAATTTCACATCCAAATGATGTATCATTAAATACCCTTTGAAATAATAAATTATTATTTTTTGGAAAAGTGTTTGAAAAACTGTGTTTTACGGTCGGTTACAATTGTGACCGGTGGGATATTGTGTGTACTGAATTAACATATTTCTACAATCATAAAAATTGTTATACATCTTAGCCCAGCTACTTTAAACTGTTCACATTCTAGGGTTACATTATTATGCTTTTTTTTTTTTTTTACTTTTTTGTAACATACATCATCAAATTTTTTATATTAGTACTAGCAGTATTACAACATCAATTTTGTAATTTGTTAAATTTTAATTTAACTTTTAATTTAGTGCAATATTTTGTCATTACAACATGTTAATGCAATTTTCAGCAAAAACTGCAATTGGATTTATATTGTATACCAAAATTCACTGTTATCCCACCGGTCACGATTGTGACTATCAACATGTGTACTCATTCTATGCCGACACTCAACAAAACTGAATGTATGTGAATTCATATATTAATACTAGACACCTTAAAGATAATGTGTACCAAAAATCTTTGTCATATCTTTATGTTAACATACTTTACTAGCCTTTCATTTTGGAGCTTTGATGCAGCCATCATCTTTTCAAGGTGCTTTATTTAAACTGGTCATGTGAAAATTTACACTAACCATGCGAAACTGCACACATTTAATTGAGACCCTTTATTTTTTCCATATTTGCAGTAAGTGCACTAAAACATCAGCAAGGTTTTTAGAGGTTTATAAATGGAAACTTTTTTACAGTCACTACTGTGATCGGTGGGATTAAATGGGTTAATATCTTATTTGTTTATCATGTTATAATTTGTTAAAATGTAGCCTATACAAAACAATCATCCTGGCAACAAGACAAACACCACATTAATATTACAGTACTTTTAAAACTGAAATCCTTAGATTTCATTTTCAAACCAGTCGATCATCAGCTGCATCTGAAGGACATAAGAGAGAGTGAGTCCTCTGTGTGTTATAGGGCCCTATGAAATCCGTTTTATTTTTTTCCAAATTTCGTTTTTTCCGTTTAAATTTTTCTGGATTCCGTTTTTTTTTTTACCCTCAGAAATTCTGTGTTTTGTATTTAACATCTTCTTATCAAAAGAAGGCATAAAACATTCATTTCATTTATCTTTTAATTATTGAAAATTAAGCAAACTTTTTCTTGGCAAACAAAGGGGAATTTACTATTAAAATTAAAACATGGAAGAAATGTTGTGTGATTATACCCTAAAAAATAATGTTTGTTTCATTTTTTAGTAGTAGTAGTAATAGTAGTAATATATATCTGGCACAATCTCTTTAAGTTAAATCAGACTTTTATTTTGACGGGTTGCCGTGTCTACCTTTACATTTCTGTGTGTATACGATATAATGCTAGTTTTCCTAAAATGGACAACTAAAATGCTCATGAAGGGACTCTCATCAGATATTGTTCATGTATTTATGTCCTCATTTAGTGAGACGACAGACGCTGAAATCACTCCGAGCGTCACACGCGCTTCAGTGCGTGTAGTAAACAAAACCGCTCGTCTGCTCCAGTCATTAAAACAGAGACACGCAGAACATGCAGGATTCACATTTAAATGGTATTTTTGCGGCTTAATATTTACAGATACTAGTCCATATTGCGGTTTCATTTAAGTGTAATGACCTACTTTAGATGAATTCATACAAACTTTGACAAATTCCGTGACATTCCGCGTTATTGAGTAAATTCTGTTTTTACGACTGGATTCCGCGATCCCATCTGCGTTTCATAGGGCCCTAGAGACATGAAGCCTCAAATATCTGGATGAGCTGTCTTTTATTCAGGGTTCTACTGATGATGACCATTACTGGGGAATAACATACCCCAACTGACCAATCAAAATCAACATTTCAGAGCGCTATGCAATAACCATATGCAATAAGCAATAAGCATAATGATTTTTGAAGTTCAGGGAGAAAATACGGTCTGAGTTTTCTACATACCCTAACTGTCTTGAGCCAGAATACACAGAGTTCAAGGACTGCAAGGCAAGACGAGCGTTTGAGAATAAAAAGTATTTAAATTGTATTTTTTAAATGAAAATAACCGACCGTTTCGCTAGATGAGACCCTTGTCCCTCAGCTGTGATCATTTACAACCGCATTTGGGATCGTTTAAAGCCGCATTTAAACTGCCTTTTAGAAGTTCAAAATCGGGGCACCATAGCAGTCCATTATATGGAGAAAATGCTGAAATGTTTTCCTCAAAAAACATAATTTCTTTACGACTGAAGAAAGAAAGACATGAACATCATGGATGACAAGGGGGTGAGTAAATTATTTGTAAATTGTTGTTCTGGAAGTGGACTTCTCCTTTAACCTATCCTATACAAATAATGCACTGTCAGAGAGTTTGGGAAGAGTTACATTTTAGTTTGTTTAGGTTGTTTTGCATGTGACATCATCCAGCAGGAAATAAACTGAGCTGTTTATATTTTCTTCGCTTTTGTCAATGTGTGAGAAATTTCACAGGACAAATGTATGTTAAAGATAATTGTTTAGGCAGTATAAACTTGTTTGACACCTTGACTTTCATTTTTAGGAAGTGTGTCATTTGTTTATTATATATTCGACTTCATACAATGAACACTTTATATGATATACTTTAATGCTTCTTAAGTTGATCAGTTAGTGCTTCAAAGCTTATGTCCAAACTGACTAGAGTGTGCGCGTTTGGAAAAATTGGGCACAGTGTGTACTATGCTGATTACAAAATTTGCATCAACTATACTTTGGACTTTAAAGATTTGCTGAAGCCCAATGTATCTTATTTTTACCTTATTTTTAATATAAAAGTGGGCACCTCAAATATATCAATTTTTTGGTATTCAAAAACATTTTCAAGGCAAAATCCTGCTACCCTTTTTATTAGCGTGTATTTCCCATGATACGAACTAGATTACACTGTTGTCATTTGACTGTCCTTCTTGCTCTAATAAACTTTAAAAGCAGTAAGTAAACATATCAGCATGTGAAATCAAAAGCTGTGTTATCTAAGGGATAATGTTTCATAGAGGGCAGGGAGTAGAAAAGATAGATGTGGGGGTTACTTCACAATTCAGACTGAGAAACAAAGGGACAGACAGACTGAAAGGAACAAAGACAGCCAGCGATATGAATGAAAGATAATACCTGACACACAGACAGCAAGACAAGAACCTTCAGTTCAGTAACAAAGAGCCAAGAGACTCCAGTGCAGGGCAATGCACTGAACAACAAATCAAACCATAAAGCAAACCAAAAATTTATCTAAAACTCTGAACTTCTGAAAGTGAATTTGCCAAATATTAAAAGTACATCTAATCCAAGGAAAAACATATTATCATTTATTCATTCTTTGCAAACTTGACTTTTTTCCTGTGAAACAAAACCTTCTAAACCTAGAATACGTAGAACACTAAACCAAAATCATACAATGTGCAAATGCATCATCTACAGTAGTTATTCTCAACAGGAGGGTTGTAAAAAATAGATCTTTTTCTGTACTAACAATGACAATATGACAATGACAATATTTTTGTGAAGACGGCCTACCCCCAGGGCTAGTGGTGACTGCATAATGAGGAAAAAGACAAACTAATTGAACAAAATCATGCATTTCCAGAATAGAAATGTTCCGAAATATAGACAGATGAACAATTCTGTGAGCATTCTGCATAACTATGTTTGGCATGAACTCACAAAATGAAACGACTTTAACTGCTAATGTGAAAAGTGCAGAGAGGTAAGTACAAAGTACAATAAACGTATCTTTCCTTTACCTGTATATGTTCAATATTAGCTCAGTCTGTCAGTGGTTCTCAAGTCCAGTCCTGGGGACCCAATGCTACGCACATTTTGTAAGTCATCCTTATTTAATGCACTTGATTCAGATCATCAACTCATCAGCACAGAGCTCCATGAACTGAACTGAAGGTGTCAGATAGAGGCCCGGGTATCCTTTTTTTTTCATGTCCCGCTCCTTTTTATGCACAACTCTCTGCCAACTTTGTGCTGATTTTCCAAAAATAAAGCTAAATGCAGCATATGAGAAAAAAAACAAAACAAAGCATGGATTTGGGTGTGCTTATTGGGGTCACTTTGCTTACATACATTCTGAAACATCTTTAAAATGTTAAAAAAGGATTTTAAAACAACAAAGTTTCAATGTTACTATTATTGTCTCACGGTATCTGTTTTATGGACTTTTATTTCATAATTGCGCATGGACTTTTAGCTTGCATTCTCTCTCCTTCTGTGTATTCTTCCTGTTAACCGGTTGCCTCTCATGATTATCGCCCACATCTTTTATTGCTCACTTTCCACTGTGAAAATGAAATTTACAAAATCTAAACAATAGAATGTTTAGTAACCCAAAATAGGCATACTTCCTGGGTCTCAGGAGGACACGGTTCTTTGTTTCTTTAGTGAGTTCTTTGTAAGTTCTTGTTTTAAAGTCTTCTTCCTTTTCATCTAATAAATATAACACAGTGATTAGATCTTTGACTACTTTCTTGCCTGAAATCTGTGACAATTATATGACAAGAAGAAAGAGGCTTAAATTTGCTAGTTTGATTTAAATTGAATACAGATCAACTCTGAGACATAAAAGTGCCCTTATTACCGCTCAATGACACAGTCACATTGTATCCAGATTTTTGCCATTTTTATACCAAATTCAGATCACTTTAATTGGCTGTTAAATAATTAACTGGGTTAGTGTGTCAGCTCAGTTCATGAAACACTGAGCACAAATGTGTCCTATATGCTCTAGTAATAAAGTGTGGCCTATTCTTGTTCTGAGCATTGGGCCTTGTCTCTAATTTCTCAGTGGAGAACATATGACCCATGCCCTCAGGAAATGAAACACAGACAATAGCAATAACAGAAACAAACATGGAAAGAAGGCACAGAAATCATTTGCAAATGAGACACGTTGCTACCTCTTTTTGCAACCACAACCAACATTTTTTTCCGTACCATCATTTTTTAAAAATAGTTGGTGGTGAAGGAATGTAGGCCTACAACACACACTAAAAAACATTTCCAATGTGAAGTTTGTCATAATATAATTCATAAATGTAACATGAAACATATTTGAGCTGAAAAAATAAAAATAAAATAAACATGTGCGTCAGCATATATGAAGAACATGGATTTAGTATTTTTATTGGGTACAACTAATCCATATGAATCGAGCGCTTCAGTCCAAGTTCTCTGAAGAGACACGATAGCTTTATATGATGAACAAATTCAAAGGCTTACATTTACATAGAAACATTTATCAACGCACATACATGGAGCATATAAAATATGGTAAACTTAAGCTCTAATGCAACACACGTCATTTTTAACATTGGGTAGATGAGAACTGTTGTAAGACCTAGAAAATAGAAGTGGTGGGACCAACAGGGAAAAGGAGTTCAAATTACCCACCTCAACAAGAGATTCTTTGTGTTTTTGTGTGAGAGCTTACAGCCACGTATGCTTCATAATGACATTTGCGTAAAAAGTGACACGGAAGTACAGAGAGTTGTCACTTTTCATGCAAATGTAATAACATGCCAACATTTCCATCAAGGCTGAACTAATGAACCCACATATGACAGTTAGCTGGAGGTGATGGTTTATAGTTACAAATATTAGTATTTTTCAGGTTATTGACTCATCAACCAGGCTCATATGGATTACTGTTGTGTTCACTTTGTGAAGTTTTTTAAGCATCAATCTTGGAAGTCTTGTACAATTGCATTATATGGGCTTGCAAAGATGGATTAATTTTCTAAAAATCTTTTTTTGGGGCCATCTGAAGAAAGAAGGTCAGATACATCAGGGACACCATAAGAGTGAGTAAATTATGAGAAAATGTTATTTTTAGGTAGAGTACCCCTATAAGAACTGCGACCACTGTGTGCCTCATGTGTCACTCTCACTAACATACACTGGCGAATCAAATATACATGCTTAGACATAGATCAGTTGCCCACATATCAGCTATGTATCTGATTTTAAAATACATTTGGAAGTAGCTCAGTCCAGCCAGCTGTGAAACAATCTGCATATGTGCAATAATATCCAATCCGTGTCAGATGAAAGCGCACCATTAGATTTTTTTTTACCCATTAAACGAGAAGTCCACTTCCAAAACAAAGATTCACATATAATGTACTCACCCCCTTGTCATCCAAGATGTTCATGTCTGTCTTTCTTCAGTCGTAAAGAAATTTTGTTTTTTGAGGAAAACATTTTAGCATTTTTAGCATCAATGGACTGATATGGTGCCCCGATTTTGAACTTCCAAATGCAGTTTAAATGCAGCTTCAAACAATCCCAAATACAGTTGTAACCATCCCAGCTGAGGAAGAAGGGTCTTATCTAGCGTAACGATCGGTTATTTTCATAAACAAATAATACAATTTATATACTTTTTAATGTCAAACGCTCGTCTTGTCTTTCTCTGCATTTTGGAAGTTCAAAATTCCAAAATGCAGTCCATTATATGGAGAAAAATGCTGAAATGTTTTCCTCAAAAAACATACATTTTTTACGACTGAAGAAAGAAAGACAGAACTCAATATTTCCATCAGAAGCTAATATTTAAAATTGTTTCATTGCATCCATTCATTTTTGCATTTTAATCTGTTTCTACTTTCTAGCTCTACTGTAAATTTAGAGTAAAAAAGTAAACACACATTATGGCTAATATGATTGCATGTCTTTGTGTTTAAAGGTGGAGAATGAAGAAACTGAAGATGACAAACAATCAAGCAAAGATTATCATAATGATTATGAGGAGGATTTTGAGGTGTTATGCAGTTTAGTGCTCCAATTACATACATGACTTATGTTTGATAGTACAGAATATTTGTCCCTCATTTTTCACCATTTATAGTATTCTGTACTATCATGTCTTACTGACATGAAGTGTTTCATCATTTATAATACAAGTTAACCTAAATATGAATTCTTGGTTTATATTGCCCTAATACCTAATTTTAATCTTAATTCTTATAACCAATTATAACCAACAAACTTCATCAAAATTCTTATTCCTTCCTTCTTATTTCACATTTTATTATGCCATCATTTTGGTGATGCTTTTAGGATTATGAGGAAGACTTTGAGGATGTTGGTGAAGAGGATGATGATAATGAGGAGGAGGAGAAAGAGGAACATGACAATAAAGCGAGAGAAGACACGAGGGAGTTGAGTCCCAAGAGAAGAAGGGAGATTGAAGCCATCCAGAAAGCCATTGATGAGGAAAATGAGAGAATCTACTCTGCAAGATCAAAGCCCACAACCACAGAGTCAGCTGTCACAAAGAGAGGTAGTTAAACAAAGGTTTATGTTAATTTGCACATTCCACTGGTGAAGACCTAAATCTGACCTACATCTGTGCTTTTGTTGTGTTTTCACAGAAAGGCACTCTGACGAAAGTCAAACACATGGCAAAATTATTGATTTTGTATCAGCAAAACAGCGAGAGATCAGCCAGAAGGTGGCCAAGAAACAGAAGCAAGTTCTCTATCTTCATAATAATCTAATTAGATCTTATTAGAAGAACAAACTTTTTAAAAATGAAATAAAATGCTTTTATTGACTAATTGATTACATTGAATTTTTTTTTATTTGAAGGAAGCGCAGTGAAGAACTTCTGCGTCTGATTGATTTAGACTTCTCCATCACCTTTTCTCTGCTGGACCTGCCTCCGGTCAATGAGTATGACATGTACATTAAGAATTTTGGAACGGCCAATACAAAACAGGTTAGAAATCTAAGAAGTTGTAGGTACTTCTATAGTACAAAAGGGCAATGGTGATATATGAAGTATTTAGCCATATCGCATGAGACTAATGAATTAGCACAGGACAAATCTGACATTCTATCTAGAAAATCTTCTCTGTCAACTAAATTAGTTTTTTTTTTTCCTGCTTACAATCTCATGAGATTACTGTGCCTCCAGGCTTATGTGCAGTGCAATGAAGACAACACTGATCGAGATATACAAACAGAAGAAGTGGATATGACAGACAAATGGACACAACACCCACCAGAAGCAAATGCAGCATGTGGAGGTATTGTGTTCATCACTGACTCTATCATTAGTAATGAATATCAAATGGAAATGTAGACTATGATGTTCTATTTTGTTCTCTGAACTGTAACCAGGGTCTAAGGCATCTCAAGACACTGCAGATGAATCCACTTCAAGGATAAATATTAATTCTCAACGTCTGACTACTTTTTTACGTTCTGCTGCACAGGTAAGGAATATTGTAAATGGATCTGTTTTTATTTTTAAACGATTATGAACTGTTAAAATTATCAGTGCATATGTAAAATTAATCCTCACAAAAGTGCAAAAACATTTGCTCTCGCATCATTCTATGATAGAAGTAGCTAAACAATATATGCGTGTGTCACCCATAAATTGTCTGCTGAAGTACTAATTATTTAAATATTTATTTGTATGTCAGGTGATGGCTGTTCTGATAGAGGAAAATATGGCAGAGAGTAATTCTGTCAGAAGACTTCGTTCTCAAACAGACGCACTGTCCTTTAGTGATGGCTGCATTCAACTCAATACCAAACTCCCCTTTCTGCATGGTAACATTTTCCAAATTGCATTTACTGATTTGTTTACATGAAGAGGGGCCGATCAAAATGTTTGGCCTCAGTTTTCAGGACGTGTATGGCATACCTGGTACAGACACTGTATTTTCAATCATGTATATTCATCTACCTGCAGGTCGGCAGGTGAGTCTGCTGCATTTTTCTCAGGTCCAGAGACACACTCTTCTGTCTGTTCATCCTCCTTCCTCCAAAAGCGGTGCTGTACGGCTTGACGGTGAAACAATCATCTGTGTTTGGAACATCTGGGAACCATCCAGACCTCAAAAAATTCTTCTTTACGAATCTGAGGTATGGAGGAGAACATACTGGAATCATTAAAATGTATTGTTGATGTTTCTGATGTAACCGCTCTCCCATAACAGTCAGTAAAATTCAATATATTTTTTCTACTTGTTTACCCCTCTCAGGTGAGGTGTTGTTGTTTCAGTCCTGGTAAAGTTACACTAGTGTTTGCTGGTACAGAAGTGGGCTCAGTGGTGGTATGGGACCTCAGAGAACATTCTGGCACTCACTTGAACTTGGTGGTTGGCAAAGAGGTGTGGACACTACGCTACCCGACCTTCTCAACAGGTCAGTCAGTGCTCACTGCTTCAGCTGCTATGCCATCAAAATAAATAACTGATAAAACACAAGCATTTGCAAAACTGTTTATCTAACTTCACTTTTATTTAAATATAGATATTTGGAGTCAGGTCTCAGGTTAAAGGAGAAGGTCACTTCCAGAACAAAAATGTACAGATTAGTGTTGTAAAAATATCGATATTTCGATAAATATCGATACTGAAATATCTGAACGGTACCAATACTAATTTCCCGAAGTATCGATATACCGATACTAGCCGAGCTGTCACTTTCATTTCTCTCCAAAGGCGCGTTGACAAACACTACACGTGACCGCAGTGCCTGTCTCGTCTCATTCGCTCTGGTTAAATAGCGTAAGGGGCCGTTCACATACCACGCCTAAAAACGGGTG
>JAHKKF010528038.1:58578-69369 GCA_019740295.1 Labeo calbasu | reverse complement strand
AAACAATGCAATAAATAGTTTTGAAGAAAAATCAGCTTTGTCATTGAACCTGAGAAAAACTTTGAAAATAACCATAATGGCGCAGTCTCCATGCTACAATAATAATGATAGAAGCAAAGTTTTTCACTGTGGGGACATATCTTTATAAGTACAATTTGACTGTATTATTTGTGTCCCCTTCAAAAATTGCTCATGAGAAATTTTATATTTATTGTCCCCCCCTACTGTTAAATGAAATTTACGCCCATGATGGTTAGTGTAGCAGGACCATGGTTAATTTGTGGTTACCATGGTTTAACTATATTAACCATGTTTTTTGGGGTTTTATTTGTAGTAAAACCATATTTAATTTTTGTAAGGGTTGCCTCCCCATCACTCTCCAGAATAAAATTATACTGTAAATGTCATCGATGTAAAAATCAATGCATACTATGCTGTAATGTTTACCAAAAATCGCTGCAAATACCTGTACAGTGAAGCTGTCGTCTCTATCCTACTTAAACGCATTCAAATGTACTGTCGACGCTGGTTGGTTTGTAGAGCTCCGTGAATCACGTGACCGATTTACATGTTTAGAGTGAGATCGTGAGACGGAGCCTGAAAGCGTGTGTCTTACGCCAAATGCGTGAGAGTTGGCGACCCTGCTGTGAAGTGCATAAATCCTTAAATAAGAAATAGTTCAGCTGAAAATTAAAATTCAGCTACTATTTTATTAACCTCAAATTATTCAAAACCGTTAAAAATAACCGTTATTGTTCACCCTAAAATCCCTCGAGCATTTGCTGGAGGTATGTTTTGATGCTGGTTTATGCTGGTCCTTGACCAGCAACATGACCAGCTAAGGACCAGCATAAACCAGCATCAAAACATACCTACCAGCATATGCTGTTTTTTTCACCAGGGAAGTCTGGTCAAGAGATATGTGACAACTAATAAACCTGGTAAATCTGAATAAGATTTCAGAGCTTCATTTATTCAGTTTGTTAGTAAACAACAACTGTCAGTCAGTTTATTTCTCAGACGAATATCAGTTCTGATGGAGTCACATTGGGTTCCATCAGTCGCTTCCATGCTGGAGACTCCGTGGGAACTGAAGATGTCTGAGTAAGATCACAGCAGTTCACAGTCTTGAGCTTCATTCTGAAGGAAGCGCTGCGTCTCAAGCCTCTGAGATCTGAGCTCCTCATGGTTTGTGAGGAACGGTGCGAGTGAGACTGGGATTCGGAGCCGATTCTGCTCTACGTGTTCATTCTGGGACCTGCGCAATGATTTATGCATGATGGATGTGTGTAGATGGTGTTCTTGTCTCTTTCAGCTGTTGGTTAGTTTGCGTTCTCTCAAGGAAGACTGTTCTGAAACTGGATTTGGATTCAGTAAAGAGCTCCTGGCTGGAGTTTGCACTTTCATTTCTAATCCTAATGTTTAGCAACTTAAGGCTTTTTCAAAAACACATTTCACATGCCTTTATATGTAGATTTTATTGTTTTACCCTTATTCCAGAACCAAACCTTTCATTTTAAAATATGAAAATGCATCATACATTACACACATGTAGACCTGTGATAACCCTGCTGAAAAAAACAACAAAAAACAGCTAAAACCAGCCTAGGCTGGTTGGCTGGTCTTGGCTGGTTTTGGCTGGTTTAAGCTGGAAATAGCTGGTATAAGCTGGTCTCCCAGCTGGACCAGCTAAGGCAGTGGTCAAAACCCCTCTAAAACCAGCCTGATGACCAGCTAAAACCAGTCAACCATCTTAGGCTGGTTTTAGCTGTTTTTTTTCAGCAGGGAATCTAACAAGACTGAAATAAACCTTTCAATTATTGTGGAGAAATGATATTAAAGGACTAATTTAGTCCCCTGAGAGCACACGTTCATCACAGAGACGTCTATTTGACATCTGTATTGAGCAGTGTTTGCTCATCTGCAATATGTCTATTGGATGTTTCCTATCAGATGTCAAATAGACGTCTATTAGATGACATTAGGATGTTTATGATTTAGAATGTATGCAAAACTGACATCTTGCAGACGTTTGTCAGATGTTCGTACACAGCAGATGCTTTCCAGATCAAGTGATCTTTAACAGACATCTTGTAGACGCATGTGTGCTGTCTGGGCAATGAACAATAGCTGAAAATGTGCTCACGCTCAGGCCATACAACATTAGGATGAGTTTGTTTGTTTGTTCATCAGATTTGTAGAAATGTGTCATTCCATCACCGTCTCACCAACGGATCCTCTGCAGTGAATGGGTGCCGTCAGAATGAGAGTCCAGACAGCTGATAAAAACATCACTATAATCCACACTCAGATTCAGACCAGACCACTTTTTCACTGGAGGAAACATTATTATGGATTTTAAACTCGTTTACACATTTTAGTTAAAAACATCTTAATGATGGATGATGGATTTTTAAGCTGTTGTCTTCACAAGATGTTGACTGACAGACCGGACTGGTGTGGATTATTGTGATGTTTTTATCAGCTGTTTGGACTCTGACAAATATTAATGAATTTATATAGTATACACAAAATTGGCAGACCGTTATTAAACAGCATGTATAACAGAAAAAAACATAAACACAAGAAATGCTGACATCCATTAGTGGCTGACAATTAAATAAGTATCTAGGGATTGTGGTGAAAGTGAGTTTTACTCGAGCTTTTCTCTAAATGTCCACCAGGTCTTAAGAAACACCTTATTCTGTGCTGGTGTTTAATGTCCTCATCTTGACCGTGAGCTGCTGCTGTGAGGACGAGAGTCCTCACTTTCACACTTTATCTTCCATGGAAACATACCAGTAGAAATGACATGAGAGTCATGACAAGATTGTCCATTTTTAACCTTCAATGTCCAAACATTTATTTGATCGATACTGTAAAGATACTGTGTAAATTCTGGTGCTGATGAGCTGATCAGAGATCAGATCCACTGATGTAGATGTATCTGTTGTGAATGTAATAATGAACTGTCTTCATGACAACAGCATCTGAGTGAAAGCATTTCATTTAGCTGTTGAATGTCGAGCGGTTTCTAAAAGAAGAAATAGATTGTGCTCTACAACAAACACCCTAACAGAAATACATTATTAACTTTCTCAAATCAAAACATCCCTTTAGCTCAGTTCCAGATGCAAGTTTGTGTCTGAAATATGGTATAAGTGGGAACACACACACACACACACACACAAATACACGCTGCTTTAAATTCTCTCTTTTATTTTTATGGTAATGTTAACTGATGTGATAAGCGTACGGTGTAACATAAAAACAGTTACAAACATTTGTATGCATATTTACATTGTATATTTATGAAAGTAACAAGCTACATCTGTATACAGAAAATACAACTATGACATGAGTTACTGAACTATAAATATTACATCATATATTTAGTATTTTCAAACCATGATAGAAATACCTATACATAGATATAAAGCGATCGAAGCGGAGCATTACGAGTCTATGGCGGATGTGAGGCACTTCTTCAGATGGAGGAAAACAAAGGCGATGGCACTAAAACTAAACGGGTTCACAGGCTCAGAAAACCACCGATATACTGTAGAATCAAGAACACGAGCACTGAAGCGCTGGCACACGACTACAGGACCGAGAGAAAGAGCCAACACTGTATGTTATGCATTCCAGAGTTATAGTTCCATGACTAGAGCACGAACGAAAAGAAAGAAAACGATAGCAGCACGCGATTAAACCGGTAGTCACACGAACGTTACGCGGGAAAGCCGTCGCACGGTCGTCTGTGCGAACCGCAGAAATGCCGATCCGACCGGTTCTCCGCAGACGCCAGCGATTCACAAGAGAAAGCGACACAGAAGCCCGGCGAGGGTTAAACGACACTGGAGAGCTAGCGATTAACAGTCATCCGATTAAATCTTGCGACGCAGTTAGTGATTGTTTCTAGCAGCTTCATAAGACGAGCTTCAAAACGTTTGTTCCGCGCACTATTTACCGTCGTCCGTAGATACAAAACTAGAGAGAATCTCGATTAAAACCTCGGACGTCATTTTCACCGTCTCCACTACTTTTCAATGTGAAACAATATTAACACGTGACCTATGTACATAACGCTGCGAAATCCAACCGCGATACGTACCGGCGTCGGCAGCGGTCGCCACTGCGGGAACAGCGTCGGCGCGGACGGCCGGAGGTCCGAGAGCGTCTCGTGGAAACACTTGCATAGAAAGTAAACCGTCTTGCTTTCCCACAACACTGACAGATCATCTTTGCACAAAACATCTGATTATTAGTCAAAACAAGATTCTGCATCAACATAAACATGCATGTAAAATGAACACTTATATTCCACCGTGAGAATAATGTCAGGAGACGTCCTCCGTTCAGGGTTTTAAGTCTGGAGCAGAAGCGTCAGGGCGTGCGGGATCGTAAGTAAGTGCCTGTTCGGTCGAGAAGGTCGGCGCTCCGCTTTAGGAAACGCACAGGAGTCAGTACCGTTTCAACACTTTGAGTGCATCTGTCCGTCTAGCGATGACGGCGTCGAAAAGAAAAGGCCACGGTTAATAACTGCACGAAAAAGCCAAGAAATCCCTTTAGCGTACATGTGTTAGATCTCTGTACAAGACACGACGATAGCATTATTATTATTATTATTATTATAATTTCTTCACATAGTTACACGCGACGCGCGCCGCTTTGGACGCACGAAGCTTCCCGCCCGCGTCCGTGCGGCGAGGACGTTCCTCCTCGCGCCGGCGGCTCCTCTGCGCGGCTCCGCCGACGCCCGCGCTCGGCCGCTCTCTCCACGAGCTCCAGTCGAGCGGTGAGCGACGCTTCGGCCGTCTCGGGCCAACGAAAACAGCGCCCGGCCGGGCCGGCTCAGCCCGCGGCCTTGTGCTTGCCGCCGCAGCAGCGACACGCCTCCCCGCAGCGGTGGCAGGCGCGCAGCGGCGGGTAGCAGCACATGCAGGGCGCCAGCAGAGACAGACCCAGCAGCGCCAGCCAGCGCACGCAGAACTGCTCCTCGCTGGTGTCGCAGGAGCACGGGTCCGAGAAGTCGCCCTCCGAGTCGGACATGCAGTGGTACAGCATGCTCTCGGCACACAGCATGCAGCTCACCTTGTAGATGCACTGCTTGATGGGGTCGGGCGCGTCCTGGCACTGACCCCGCCGGTTGTCCTCGCGGTTGAACATCTCGCGGCAGTAGATGCAGCGCGAGCGCTCGCCGTCCTCGCGCCGCCGCCGGGACGCCTTGCCCTTGCCGAGGGCCGCCGGCTGCTGCGTCTTGACCGAGTCCTTGCCGCCGGCGTGCCCCCCCGCCGCCTCGCCGTACAGGTACTCGCACTTCTTGCCGTCCAGCTTGGAGAAGGCCGCGGAGGCGTCGGGTTCCTCGCGCTCCGGGTCCCGCTTCCACAGCACGGGGTGCCGATAGTCCTCGTAGCCTCGGATGAGGACGTCCTTCCGCGGGTTGATGCGGACGATCTCCTCCTCGTCCATGTGAAAGCTCACGTGACGCCTGCTGTTGAAGGAGACCTGCGGAGGCGGCGGCGACACAGAAACCAGGTCGACAGATCGTGAACGTCAACGAGCATGACTAACCGTAAATATCTGCTCTGACAACCGGCTCAACCGCGGGCTGCGTTTAACACAGGCTCGACATATTTTCATCTTTTATTCTACTCTAGGAAAAACGTACAGCACTCTACAATCATAAATGAAAACGGATGCTTTGGCCAACTTCAAGGTCGTCATCTGACCTTCTGGCTGAAATGCCATTGTTTTTAAAGAAGCTACAACTGTAGAGCGAGCGCTGCACTTTAGTTTTAGAGTTGAAATGTTATTATTACTTTTAGAATTCATCTACAATTGGTTGAGCACCTGCTATTCAGGTTTGGTGCACATTTATTCTACGACATCTTTTTAGTTTGAAAATAAAAGGGCCAAATGTGTAAATGGGACTACAGAGATCGTCTTGCAAATAAAACACAGTGAACAAGTAAACTCATCTACTTACTAGTCTGTTTTTCACCTGAGTTCACTTCCAGAACAAATGTTCACAGATAATGTACTCACCCCCGTGTCATCCAAGATGTTCATGTCTTTCTTTCTTAAGTTGATAAGAAATATTTTTTGAGAAAAAAAATGTCAGGATTTCCCTCCATATAGTGGACTTCTATTGCGTCTGTGAGTTTGAACTTCCAAAATGTTGTTTAAATGCAACTTCAAAGGGCTCTAAATGATCCCAGTCCAGGAAGAAGGGTCTTATCTAGCGAAACAATCATTTATTTTTGAACAACGATTGAAAATGTATATACTTTTTAACCTCAAATGTGTGAGTCTGCGTGAACGCTGTTTTTTTCCGGTTCAGTACAGTTAGGGCATGTTGAAAAACTCCCATCTCGTTTCTTTCCCAACTTCAAAATCATCCTACATCACTGCAGTAGTGCAGAACATGCAAAGAACAAAAAAAAAGGTAAAACAGCGATGTAGGACAATTATGACGTTGAAGAAAAAAATGAGACGGGAGTTTTTCGACATACCCTAACTGTACTGACCCGGATTACACAGACTACACATGCGCATTGCAGAGACGAGACAAGACGAGCATTTGAGGTTAAAAAGTATATAAATGATCAATTTGTTTTGAAAATCACTGATCGTTTCGCTAGATAAGACCCTTCTTCCTCAGCTGGGATCGTTTAGAGCAGGGGTGTAGAGTTTTGTTCCAACCTTGCTCCAGTACACATACTATGCAGTTTTCAATTGAACCTGAAGGACTTGATTATTTGGATCAGGTGTGTTTAATTAGGGTTGCATCTAAATTGCAGGGCTGTGGCCCTTCAGGACCGGAGTTTGACACCCCTGATTTAGAGTCATTTGAAGTCGCATTTAAACTGTATTTTGGAAGTTCAAACTCGGGGCACCATATCAGTCCATTATATGGAGAAAAATACTGAAATGTTTTCCTCAAAAATCACAATTTCTTTACGACTGAAGACAGAAAGACGTGAACATCTTGGATGACAAGGGGGTGAGTACATTATCTGTACATTTTTGTTAAAGAATGCGTCAAATTGTGAAGATTTTTTTGATGTACAAAACATGTAGGAATCATGAACTTATGTTGGACACAGAGCTTAATTTCTAAAATGTGACCCTGGACCACAAAACCAGTCATAAAGTTCATTTTTTTAATTGAGATTTAGAAATCATCTGAAAGCTGAATAAATAAGCTTTCCACTGATGTATGGTCTGTTAGGATAGGACGATATTTGGCTGAGATACAACTATGTGAAAATCTTGAACCTGAGGGTGCAAAAATCAAATGTGAAAATCACCTTTAAAGTTGCCCAAATGAAGTTCTTAGCAATGCATAGTACTAATCAAAAATTAAGTTTTGATATATTTACAGTACGAAACTTACTAACTATCTTCATAGAACATGATCTTTACTAAATATATCCTAATGATTTTTGGCATAAAAAAAAAAATTAATCATTTTGACCCATACAATGTATTGTTGACTATTGCTACAAATATACCTGTGATACTTATGACTGGTTTTGTGCTCCAGGGTCACAAATAACCCAAAAGACGATGTAAAAAGCCTGTTGGGGTTTTGTGGAAGAAACCAGAGTGATGCAACTTATAGTCTATAGAAATACATCATCACTGCTAGGGGTGTACGAAAATATCGCTACACGTGTGTATCGCGGTATTTTATTTGCCGATACTGTATCGATTCTCAAAAACAGAATATCGGCATTTTAAAAAAATAATCAAACAAGATTCATGACAATTGCTTCGTTTTGAGCTTATATCCTGACCGCTAGATGGCAGTCTTCTTATCTCTGAACTTAAACAGTGGCAGGAAATACTAGCATAAGGGCAAGATTCTTGGCAATACACAGCCCTAATCACTGCAGCAGTGTATTTGACTCAATTTAAGATAAGAAATTAACTTTCAACACACAGTAACTTACATTATGTGTGTGTGTGTGTGTGTGTGTGTGTGTTTGTTGTACCTGTGGAGGCAGGAACCGCTGGCTGGCAGTAAGAGCCTCATCGAAGGGTTGAGCTCGAATGTAAGAGCTGCGGAAGGGTTCGGTGGACACGACACCACGAGAACAGAAAACGTCCCTCACCGGCGTACCGACAGGCACAGTCTCCTGTCAATCACAGCAAACACACACATTAGCATGATGACCTACTGTAATATGACCCACAAATGAAAATGTCCCCACCCTCAGGCCATCCAAGTTGTAGATGAATTTGTCTGTTCATCAGATTTGTATAAATGTCTCATTCCAGCACTGTTTCACCAACGGATCCTCTGCAGTAAATGGGTGCCGTCAGAATGAGAGTCCAAACAGCTGATAAAAACATCACAATAATCCACACCACTCCAGTCCATCAGTTAACATCTTCAGAAGACATCTGTCAAACTTCAAGTCCTCTATCCATATTAATGCTTTCTTCAGGGAAAAAGTGGTCTGAATCTGGAGAGAAATCTGCACAGATCAAACACCGTTAACGTCCTTTTTATGATGTTAACTGATGGACTGGAGTGGTGTGGATTATTGTGATGTTTTTATCAGCTGTTCAGACTCTCATTCTGACGGCACCCATTCACTGCAGAGGATCCACTGGTGAGACAGTGATGGAATGACACATTTCTACAAATCTGATGAACAAACAAACTCAAACTCAATCTTGGATGGCCTGAGGGTGAGCACATTTTCAGAAAGTCTTCATTGTTTGGTGAATAATTCCTTTAACACTTTCAGTAAAGCTGAAATGAAATCATGAAGCTCAAACACAAGTACAGATTTTGTTCATTTACAGCCGCAGCTTTGATGAGCTCATATTAACTGACAGATTAATGGAGTATTTGCAGTGTGAATCGAATGCATGACGAATAAATCTTTCATAGATTCACACATATATCAACGACACAATCTAAATTCCTGATGTAAAAAAGCTCTCAGGCTTTAAATGCATCAACTACTGAAATATATGTGAGCCAGTGTGAGTTGATCAGCGTGAGCAGAGACTGCAGGAACACACCAGCAGAGGGAGCTCTGAACCTGTGAGACGGAACGAGCACATGTGTGCAGACGCTCAAACGCTTGTGATTCACGTGTGACGCCTCTGACCGCAGCGAGAGGGTCTGATCGCTGATGTTCACACGTCCTGCACCAGACCCTACGCGTGAACCGGCCCATCCTGACACGACCTGGCAGCTTAACACTCCTCACCCGTGACTGACGCCTCACACGCACCAACGCACCGCAGCCTGTGCCACATCTTGTGACATGATAAGCAGCTGACATGCTCACATTACAAGAAACAGAAAGAGGAAATATCACACTGACACCGAATAACACTGAATGTGTGTGTTTGAGTGTGTGATCACATGAGTGGAAGTGTGTGTCCAGGTCTGTTTATATCTGTTTGCTCCGGTAATGAACGTCCTGCGGTTGCTAAGAGACACTTCCTGTGACTTCAGTCTCCTGTCTGAACTCACCCCCCCCCACACACACACACACATACACTGATTTTGACGCAGATGTAGTCGTTTCAACTGAAGTATTTTTATGCCAATTTTGGGATACTTAATAAATGCTGTATGGAAATAATAAAATGCACATAAAATCTTTAAATACATGTAAAGAACGTCTGCGCTCAAACATGCGCGGATCTTATCTTTTATGACGAAAACACCTTTACCGAATAAATTCCTCAATGCCACGTGACTCGAAGTCATGTGACCATCTTAACAGATCATGTGACTAGATAACTGGACAGCAGATCCCATATGATGTAGAAAATCGGAGTCACAATCTGTCGCACTGAATGAAATAAGACTGCGAGGGACTGAAGTTCAGTGCGAAAACAATACACTCAATAGTCCAGCTGATGTTCCATCTTTCTGAAAAACACTTTAGTAGACAAAAACAGCTTTGAATGTTATTAGTTGTGAAACTGGCTCTTCGTCCAGTGTGTATGATTGTAAAGACTAAGTCTGTCCCTCACAGCCTCACTTTCACGTGTTAAATTCAATATGGCGTCTAACCTGACTAATGTATAACTCTTAAATATAGGGGTCTTATAAAGGGGTCATCAAATGCAAAGTTCACTTTTACATTAATGTGTGTTGGCAGTGAATGTACAAATCTACCCTATAATGATAAAAATCCATGCAGTGTTTTTTAATTAATCTGTAAGAATAATATTCCCTCTTTCAAATCGAGCCGTTCTCAGATTCCTGTCGGGCCGCTCCCACCAAAGTTGATTGACATGAGCGTTTTACCAGTTGTATCAGTCCGACATCCATTGTTTCGATGCCGGAGCAGGGATGTAAGTTAGACAAGAATATCTCTGATTAAGCGATTGAGGTGTTGTGTTGTTGGATGTAATAATGAACGTAGTAGTCGTCATTTACTCCCGACATCTGAGCCGCTGAAGATGCAGTAGATTACGTTTGTTTGTGAAGGGAATGCGCCTCTTGATCTACATATATCCGTCTGTGTTCGCGCGAATCATTCGTGATCCAGCTTCACCTACAGCAGAAGTGTAAGGGTTTTTTATGAATCTCTGCAATCACTTTTCCTAATAAAGTGCTAGTTAGCAAGTTTAGAGGTTAAATGCGGCTAAAGTAAACAGGCTCGTCACTCCACAGAGAGAAGAGAGGGGCGGGTTGAGCAGAGCTCATTTACATTTAAAGGAACAACCCCTTAGAATGAGATGATTTTTGCAGAGCTCATTTTGACAAGGTAAAAAGGGTGTTGTTTTACAAAACCATTGAGAATTTTT
>JAHKKF010528038.1:39029-58528 GCA_019740295.1 Labeo calbasu | reverse complement strand
AAAAAAAAGAACCAAAATAATTTCCATCTTTAAAATGTGTTAAATATTTCAACCAATATGTTAACACATCTTACTGTATGAATGCAATGCTGTTGCAAAGCAATAAAAACTTGACATGCCAATTTAAATTTGAATTTGAGGGGGGGAGGAGGAGGATAGAAACAAAGGACAGGCTAGAAGAAATGTAGGCTGTAAATCAGGCCGCTTCCTCTGCAACATCCTACCCTTCCTCTCTCTCTTGCTGGACTGAGAGAGAAGATCAAAGCACTGAGCACTGAGGCACTCTGCTTCAAGACTGAAATGTCTAAAATGAGCCAAGAAGCTCTGATGTGTGTGTGTGTGTGTGTGTGTGTTTGCAGCTGATGCATGAACTGTACTTGTGTATCCACACCTGAAATTGCCCTCAAATACACACACACCACAAATATGTAACATGAAATGTCTACATGACAGTGACTCTGAAGCCCTGTTCCAAAACCTGGTGAGCTGCCTTAATGTCCACATAGACAGCTAACACTGTGTCATAACCAGGGGCAACGGGATGAACTGACTAGCAATTTATCACTGCCAAAATCTGTTTTTTGTCCTAACCAGCCATGACCACAACATCAGTGACAAGCTACATCAAATTTTGTCAGTTTGCTGCTATTTCTGTTCATGTGGTGTTGTGTGTCATGTCTTCCCTGGGTAGCATTTCCTCCGAGGGGGCAAGGGAGACAGTGACTCCTCAAAATTTGGATGAGAAAAAAATGTGCAGCGCCAAATACCCGAGCCAAACCCAAGTTGGTCTGGTGCGTAGATCCAAATAAACATGGAGCAAGCAAACAATTAAGATCTGCACACGGTTAAATGCCAGGCTTATACCTCTTCAAAAAATCTTTATTAAATGCTGCATCCGAGGTCATAAAACTATGTGCAAAAAGTGCAATAAATGTGCAAAGGTGCAAAACATTTTCGAGACAAAGCTCTACCTCAGTGCCACATGGATTGGCGCATACCTGCACCACATTAAATCAATACGTTTTAAAAGACTTCAACAGAATGAATGGGAAAGTCACATGAGAGGAGGCAATGCCTCCTTCACGATATGATTGGATATGATTGGTTCATGCGATAAATCCTGCCTCTTGTGTTTGTGCGCATTCCACAGTCACAAATCAGTCTGAATGAATAATATAGTGGTGTTAATGGGAAGAGTATATAATGTATAAAAGTAAGTAAACAACTCACACAATTAGATACCCACTTCATACATCAAAATAAGACTTAAAATGGCATTAAACATGATCTGTGGGTGTTTTTAGTGGTTTGGTGAAATTTAAAGTGTCTGTGACTGATATTTACCAAGCTTTGATGACTGAAAAATTCCAAAGTAGTTAAAAGTTAACTATTAAAAAGAACAGCTGAGCATAAGTTCACAAATAAAATATATTGTTTAAATTGTTTTTTGTTTGTTTGTTTTTGAATAAATGTAAAATGCTTTAAAACACTGACTTGATGAGATTCATACTCATTAGTTTTACCAGTTTTTTTTTTCTGATGGGGTGTAAGTAATATATGAATTTACATTTGATTTAAAAAAAAAAAAAAGTTTTGAGGACTCCTTTTTTTAGAACACGACCGAACACCACTGACAAGCTCATTAGTGACTGATTTGGAATGCTTTTTTTATGGTTTGTTTTTGGCCAGAATATTTTGATCATTACAAAATTCAAACAAACAGCATTTTTTAAAACAGAAATTTTAAGTAAAATTATAAATATCTTTACTGTCACTTGTGCATCCTTGCTGAATAAATGTATTAATTTCTTTAAAAAAAAAAAACTTTTGTTTTTATGTTTCTTTATTAAAACTTAAACTAAAAATTAAATTAAAAATCTAACAAATAAATGTTAATTACAAATATGAATAAATCATATGTAACCCCGGACCGCAAAACCAGTCATAAGGGTCAATTTTTTTAAACTGAGATTTATACATAATCTAAAAGCTTTCCATTGATGTTAAGACAATATTTGGCCGAGATACAACTGCGTCTAAAATGAAGTTCTTAGCAATGCATATTACTAATCATAAATTAAGTTTTGATATATTAACGGTAGGAAGTTTACAAAATATCTCCATGAAATATGATCTTTACTTAATATCCTAATGATTTTTGGCATAATTTGTTTTGTTTTTTTTACATTTTTGACCCATGCAATGTATTGTTGGCTATTGCTACAGATATACCCATGCTACTTAAGACTGGTTTTGTGGTCCAGGGTCACATATTAGTATACAAATAGCACAAAATAACACTGCACCTATCCCATCAACATGAATATGTGGCACCATAGAAAATGAGTTTATGCTATAATGCCTGCTACAATGCCCCTTGTGGCAAGGATGAGAATGCAATGCATATTTGTGTTATAGGAACTGTCATAGGACGTCATGTGTTCAAATACAGTATTTTTCCCTTCATCCACCATCTTTTATGGGTTTTGTTTCACGTACTGTACCTTGCCGAAAAGCAAGAGATTGCCTTTTCCGTGAAGGATACATGTGATGCTGCCTTTAGGCAAAAGAAGCTACCTTAGAAAGCAGCACGATTATGACTACCCTTTGTGTCGGGAAACTGCTTACGATGCCTTAAAATGCTGTATATGCAGACAGCTCACTAGGTTGTGTAACAGAGAGTGTGTGTGTGCTGTGATATTGACAGGTTTGTTGACACATTTGGATTCATTTCTGGTTCATTTTAGGCTTTGGCCCTTTCTAATGTGCTTACTTCTCTCATATGACTCCTCTCCTCTTCCCTGTGACTGCGTGTGTCTCTCTCTCTTTCATTTCTCTCTTTCTGAGGAAAATTTGATTTGTTTGAAGCCGCCTGACAGAGTTCATATGACTCGTACCTCAGGCTGCAGGGCTGTGAGAGCAGCCACAGTCTGGTTTGTCAAAAACAGACCTGCTGTTCTCTCTCATCTCAGCTCAGCTCTGATGAGACACCATGTGGCTGATATGAGTCCCATCAACAGCCTGTGTGTGATCCTTATCAAGAAGTTGATTGATCAAAATGAATCAAGGAATAAAACCGGCTGAGAACAACCGCCGGCGCTTTTCTGACGTGATTCTATTAAGGTGGATATTACGAAGTTACGCAGCGCTTCGGTAAAGATTTTGAGCTGTCCACACAAGTCATAACAGTTTAAAGTCTAAAGATAGCTTTGTAACAGTGGACTTTATACAGTTCTTCGTGTGTGTCATTTCTTTAATAAATACTATTAAATAACTGTTTAAAAAAAAAAAGATCTAAAATGCATTCTATCATAGGCAAGGTTGCCACTGTAAACTAAAATTAAAAACATATTTATAATTGAAATAAAACTATAAAACTATAATATATTAAAAGTAAAAAAAAAAATTAAATAACCTAAAATAAAATGAAACTGAAAATCTAAAAAATAAATGCTAATTCTAAATATTAATAAATCATATATTAGTACATAGTGTACAAAAACAACTATAAGTGATCCATTCCATCGAAAAGTGTAAACAATATGATTCTGCAGCACTTTTAAAACCATCATTATTTTTGCGTTATAATGTGTGTTGGCTAGTAATGCAGAAATTACACACTTCACCTTTAAATATTCATTTTATTCTTCATGAATTCAAAGCTTTTTCCCCCACGCCTTCCAATGTCATCTACTTAGAGAGAAGCTTCAGAGCATAATTGTTAGTGGGCTATTACACTATATTCATTTCATAATAATAATCCTGACAGCTGGAAATACACTGAAGTGATTCTTAATGGTCCTCCAGGTTTTTAGCTCCATCCTATGGGCGGAAACTGATTAACAAATAACTTGGGATTGCTGTTATGTTGGTACAAATAGAAGTGTTTGGTTTATAAGGTTTGTGTGCCAGTCGAGCATGAAAATAACACTTAAAGCAACGGCCCATGTTTATATCATTACAGGAGAACATGAAGCATTCATTAGCACTATTTGGACAGTAATTGTTTTACATGGGGACGTGATGTTAGAATGTGTAGGTGCTAGTTGGCCGTCCAAATGGAATGAAATTGGCTCAAAAAAGCACACACTTTTAACACATTTTTAAACACAAACACAAATCTCCTAAATTTTTGCTCATGTTTGTGATGGTTGCAAAATAGGCACATTAGAAGAAAATGTGTCTACATTTTTGCAAAACTCCAAAAACACAAATATAAAAACAATTCACTGCATTTTTTAACTGAAATGAACACTAGCAGTACAACACCATTCACACAAATTATAATTAAAGGGCAGATTGTAGATAAATAAAGCCTTATTTTCACACAGTTCCTTTCACAGTACTATGTTATGACCACAAAACACTTTTACCAGTGCTTGATTTGTAAACTAATACATTTTCATGTTTGCATCACAAAACCAGCTTCATATGAATGGTTTTTCTGATATAGTAAACTTACTCGGTAGCGCACCCAGTAAAGCGTTAAACGATACAGAGCTTTTTTTCTCACGTTTGCTTTTGTTAGCACTATCAATTAGATTTAGAGTAAGGATTAGTGTATGTGGTATGTTATTTTTAAATGAGAGGACGCAGTATCCTTTTAGTGCCACTCACCAGATATTTCGTTTCCAAACTGCCGCAATATGTAGAATAACCAACATAAAAAAAAACATATAATCATTGGACATATCACTCTGAAAGTGTTGCGAAACCTGCATGAAGCAACACAGTATCATTTTGCAGAAATGTCACAACATGGCAACACTGTGCCATCTCTTACAACTCTTACAAACGTTTCTCTAACCCTTTGACTCATCACACTTATACTTTCATACTGTACCCTGCAATTAATAATTCACACTGTAAAAAATTCAGGAGCAATGGTAACCCTGCTGTGAATCAAAGCATGAATCACAACTTAATCACAAGGGTTAAAGGTGTCCTCTTATGCTCTTTGACAAAGTCTTGATTTTGTTTTGGGAGTGTAAAAGAACATGCTCTCATGCTTGGTGGAAAAACACATTATTTTTCACATAATTAACATTATTATAATACCTTTCTCCCCAGCCTGGCACAAATGGCTTGATTAGTTCCGGGTTTGATAAAGGCCCGCCTTCCGAAAAACAAAATGTGTTGTGATTGGTTAGTTGTCCCACTGCATTGCGATTGGTGAACAGCTTAGACGGTGTTTCAGTACAGCAACGCCCCTTGCCAAAGCAGCAAGTCCCGTCTGCTCCATTATAGTTAAGGATATATTAAGGTACAGTTGACGCTACAGTAGTGTTGGGTCCTATCGCCAGCCTGCGAGATCGCCGATACATGATATTATCATACTAATTTATTTAATTATTTACATGCTTAGTTTCATTGCCCAAAACAAGCTCCAGCATAAGGCTACAAGCAGCCTAATGTTGTCAATATGACTTAATTTGTGTGAAGATGACAACATTTGAATAAAAACATTGTAAGTTACAGTTAAGCATTATAATTAACCAGTTAAGTTAAGCATTATAATTACAGTATAATGCCTAACTTACATTTCCTTAGTTATTCGAAAAGCAGCTACAGAAAACGAGCCAAGAACATTAACATTATACATTATATACATTATATTATTCATATTATACATTATAGAACCTATTAACATTAACATTATATTGCCTAATCTACTGCAAGTTTATGCATTTTAAAAAACACTTGCGTTATATGTGAAGCTATCTACACTGTATGATGAATAAATCTCTTACTACATCTCGGCCACTCTAGTCAGTGTTTGTGTTTATACCAGCAGGGCGGCGGCTCGTAGAAGTGTCCCAGAAGAAGCTCCACGCGCTGCATCGCTGAAGTTAGGCTAATCCCCCACCTCGTCCCTACCCACCCCACAACCATTTGAATTTTCATAGGCGGGATTTATTTTAATGATATTCTAATGGGCTGTGTTGTGACATCATAACACCCGGAAAACAACACTGTAGTCCAAAGGAGCCGTTCGTTGTAGTCTTGAAAACAAAATATCTCCCTTTGGAGTGGACTTTGAGATTTGTAACTTTGTAGATATTTGTTTTGCCCAAACATACACACCACACACTGACTAAAATTAAAAAAGTAAAAAAGCATAATAGGACCCCTTTAAAACCCCTGAATCAACTCAATATCAGGGCAATTCGTACATATTTTACTAGGTGGCTAATTTGTACGAATTCGTACAACCTCACTTGTACAACATTGTACGTTTTGTGAAAAAGTTTTACGAGGTGGCAAATTAATAAGAATTTATTTATTAATAGGAAACTAACCCAGCCCCTAAGCATACCACCAAAATTGTACAAATGAGGTCGTACGAATTCATATGAATTAGCCACGTCGTAAAATATGCACAAATTGGTCTTGAGATTGTGGATTACTGGAATAATTTGTCCTCAGAATAATCTCAACCCAGGCTCAGGAAAATACGTGCCTCTATATACATTTCTACAACACCGTAATTTACCTTACTGCATGTTTTGCAACAGTTTTAAACTGAAATGTCCAGAGAGTGGCACTAAAACACACATTTAATATGTGACCATGCCGTGTTTTTATCACGCTGGTATTGCTGCTGTTCAGCATCCAAATATCCAAGGAGTGTTGCTAAAGGTTAATGCTCTATCGTGTTGGAAATATTGACAATGTTAACAAATGTCAAAGTGATAGAATTACGCATTTGTTGATGCAGCCGTGCTATTTTAACTTCCTTATGTGGATTTGAGCTATTTTGTCGAACCGTAGTTTCACAGGGTTCGTATCGGAGCTCTTCACCTTTCAAGTGCAACGCGGTATCGTGGAAGCTACCAAGCAAACTTACTGAATTAGAAAACTCATGCGTATGAAGCTGTATATGTGACAACAACACTCAAAAGGATGAGTTTTCAAAATGCGCAGGATGTTAAAATAGTTTTGAAGTCATAATATTCTGCAAGTAACTGTGTAAAAAAAATAGGCTTTATTAATCAAAACTCTGTACCTGTACATCATCTGTACCTGTAAAGGAATAAAAGTTGCTGGAGTTTTACTGCCTCTAGTGTTCATTTCAACTGGAAACTGCAGTGAATCGTAGATATAGGTATGTTTTTTCAGTCTTGCAGAAATGTACTGTATATAGAGGCATGTATTTACAATGAGCTTAGGTAGCACAGTCTTGCATTTTGTTTCTCATTGTTCTTCATTATATATACTGTACACACACACACACACATTATACTGTAAATACTTTTTTCCTCTGAGAGAAATATTATTATTCAAAGCTGTTTTTGTTGTTGTTTTTGACATGTGAAATGAGCAGCAGCATTTTTGCAGCTCTCATGCACAGCATGTGGGTTTGCTGTCAGGTCAGATATTAGTTTTGAACGGCATCATCCTTCAAAAACAGCCTCTTTGCAAAACCTGCAAACATTCCAGAAACCCAATGATCTAGAACAAGCTGAGTTTTGAGTCTTATTAGTTACATAATTTCATTCAACGATGAAGTCTAAGGCCAGTTTGATTTCTTATGAAAATCTACACACACACCGGTACAGACAAGTGTGTACAGACAAAGTATTGACAGGTACTGAGAAGCACACACTCAGAAAAGGTGCCCATGATCACTCAGCCATTGATTTCTAAATGTCACTTAAGACAATTTTCCCATAATTTATTGCTGTGTGATTCTAGTATACTGCTGACCTGGATATATTCCCTAGTGAAAAATAAATACACTAAAATGTATTTAAAATACATGCTAAGTATACTAACATTTACATGTTGTGTACTTAATAAAAATATACCTATGTACTTAAATGTACTTAATATAAAATATAAAAAATTCCCTGCAATTTTACTTTTAGTATACTAAACTATAATATTTAAAGTCTACTATGTTAGAACAACTAATTTTGTACTTAATGCACTTTAATTGTGCAGAAGTAGTGCTGAAGTCCAGCTAACGATATACTGAAGCATATTTAATTGTGCTAAAGTGGAACTATTGCAAGTATGTGTTTTACATTTAAAGATCATACAAGCCTCATCAATAGTGACATTAAATCATTTTAGGCTTAATATTAACAAATGTGCATTGTGCACAAGTAGTACTCCAAATAAAGCTTAATTACAATTTTTATATCAGTAAGTCTCGAGCGATTTGTCAGTAATTATTATAATAGACTTGAACTTACTTAGTATAACTTGAAAATGAATGCATTTTAAATCTATTACTTTTTTACTAGGGTTCATATAGTCCCTTCTCTTTCTTTCTTTTTTCTTTCTTTCTTTCCTTCTTACTGTCTCACTCTCTCCATCTGAGCTGTATTTCACAGTAATTTACAGGGCTTTATTGCCTTTTTGCTAAGCTCTTGGTGAGAGATGAGAATGAGAGCAGACCCTGAGCTCTCAAATGCACCATTATAGAGAATATGACCGCTGGAGATGAGGCAGGTTTATGCCACGCTCAGCAAAGTCCAGAGACAGACACAGTTAACGAGCTCATTTACATGACCTGATACGGCCATTACCAGGGCCTGAACCGGTATCAGGGGCCGGTTATATTTATATAGAATATTTTCTGAAAATTGCGACTCTAAAATATGAAAATTCAGCAACAGAAAAGTCAGATTAGATATAGTCTGTTTCCTGTGCTGGCATCATCTAGTTCCTCGCCAACTCAAGCTGGTTATTTAATTCAGATCTGCTGGTTCTACTTCTACCCTGGTAGATTTTAAAGACGACCATCACAGTAGTGAAAGGTTTTCATATGGAATACAATATTTAAGAATGATGTTTTAGAGTAAGAAAGATCTTTAAATTACATATAAAAACGTGACCTTTAACCTGCAAAGATGTGGAGTAATGTTTTTTCATTTTCAGAATTTCATCTTTAATTGGAAATTTAAAAAAAGAACTTTTATACAATTTGGCCATTCATTTACACTGACAACGTTTTAGGGACCTGAAAAAGCTAACTTTAAAAAACGTACATTGTCTACAGTCAGCCTTAAGCACAGAAAGGAATAGGCCACAGTCATAATCCTTATATGTGTGTGTGTGTGTGTGTGTGTGTGATATGTGCATTCTTTACTTCCCCAGATAAACCCAGTGTGAGTTTCACACTGTTCCGGGCACATGCTGTCCATCCTGTCAGTTGTGAGTTGACAAATGGGCAGACACACAAACACATTCATGTATGTGGTGATTCGTTTCAATCTTTAAACACACACACATACACGCCTGTTGGTTTACAGCAAGCGTCAAGCCCCAGAGAGCTGCAGGGTGGGCAGAATAACTGTTCTACATTTACCTGCTGACGGCTTTTCAATGGCTCAGCAGGGTGTAAAACTCCCAGATCAACCAGACATGACACATGCAGCAGCAAAAAAAAAAGACGGAGAGAAAAGGAGAGCCAGATATATATAGAGAGTATATATAGAGAGAAGGAGAGATGAGAGAGATAGGTCACCATGGAGTTTTAAAGAGAGACAGTAATGGAAAGAGACCTTAGTCAAGGTTGATGCCATTTAATTTGACACAAAAGAAAACACGTACTGTTCAAAAATATACAGTAGACAAAAACATCTGGTGAACCTGTTGATTGGTACATCCTTCACTCACACTCTCTTTTTCATCTGGGTTAAAAGTTAATATGCTGTCTATTTGTCTAATGTGTAGGTTGTTAATGTAAAGAACTGTTCCATAAATCCAAAAGTAATAAATGCAAGTAAAAGTCTCCTCTTATTTTATCACTTAATAATCTTAAAATGTCAACCTTGTCATGATGCCCTTGTGAAAACGAAATACACTTTAGAATACTATTAAAAGGCATAATATAATATAGCCTACATAAATATATATTTCACTGTAAACTAAATGTAATATGGTATGATTAAATGCAATTTTGTTGACATTTAGAGTGCTTTTTGACCAACGTAAGTACATCTTTAGATGTAATTTCATCATTTTTGTGCTGTTCCTGAAATATGAGGAGCTATTGCATCAAAATCAAACATTAAAATATCAAATATATTAAAGGGGTCATCGAATGCAAAGTTCATTTTTACATGTTGTTTGAACGTTAATGTGTGTTGGTAGTGTATGTACACATCTACCCTATAATGATAAGTGATTTTTAATTAATCTGTAAAAATAATATCCCCTTTTTCAAATCGAGCCATTCTCAGATGCCTGTCGGTGTGGCGTCAAGATAGTTGATTGACATGAGCATCTAACCTCTGACCCACCCAAAATCAGCTGTAACAGTCCGACCTCCATTGTTTCGATGCCGGAGCAGGGATGTAAGTTAGATAAGAATATTTCCAATATTAAATGCATCTATGTTCGTGCAAATCATTCGTGATCCAGCTTCATCAACAGCACAGGTGAGTATAAGGTTTTTTTTATGAATCTCTGCAATCACCTTTCCTGATAACGTGCTAGTTAGCAAGTTTTGCGGCTAAACGCGCTAAATGCAGCTAAAGAGCACAGCTCGTCACTCCACAGAGAGAAGAGAGAGGCGGGGCGAGCAGAGCTCATTTGCATTTAAAGGAACAATCCATCAGAATGGGATAATTTTTGCAGAGCTCATTTTGACAAGGTAAAAAGGGTGTTGTTTTACAAAACCATTGAGAATTTTTAACCAAAGTATATTATAGACTTTTCATTAAGACCCTAAAGAATCATATCAACTTGTGGAAAATGGGCATCCGATGACCCCTTTAAAAGTATATATTTGCAGAAATACCAGCATCAGATTCTCTAACAGGCACCTGATGGATTCACAACCTAATGCGGTAGCTTGTAAAAGTTAGACTGTAAAACTGTCAACCCTCTTGTTGATACAGCCTGTAAATTTATAAATGCAAATGTTTCAGTATATTTTAAAATGTATGAAATCAGCAAAAATGCAGTTTATAAACAATTTATTGAAATATTTCAAATATTTCACTGTAATAAATTAATAATCATAGGAGTCATACAAAATGCATGTTTATTTTTATTTAGCACTGTAGAATTTGAACCCTTTCTAACATTGATTGTATGGTTTTGGGATCCATCTTTTCACACTGAGGACAACTGAGGGACTCATATGCAACTATTACAAAAGCGTGATGCTTCAGAAGGAAACAATGCATTGGGAGCAGGGGGGTGAGAACTTTTTGAATTTGAAGATTAGGGTAAATTTAACATTTTTTGCCTTCTGGGAAACATGTAAGTATTTTCTGTAGCTTCTGAAGGGCAGTATTAAATGAAAAAAAAAACCCATTATATTTAGGCAAAATAAAAAAAAAATGTACAGATCTTTGTTCTGTTTAAAAGTTTACACCCCTGGCTCTTAATGCATCGTTTTTCCTTCTGGAGCATCAGTGAGCATTTGAACCTTCTGCAATAGTTGCATATGAGTCCCTCAGTTGTATTATTTTCTCTTGTGGACTATATGTAAATGTCTTTTATGTGAAATATCTTATTCAGGTTAGTACTAAATACAAAATAACATACATTTTGCAGATTCTGCTAGGTGTATGTAAACTTTTTGACCTCAATTGTACATAGTTTACATAGACATATTTACATAGATTTTAACTGATCTGTGGTCACAGTTGTGTGTGCTGTATATTGTCTCAACCCATTTAATCAGATTTTATAAAACAGTTTAGTCAAATAGTAGATAGAATCCCTCAGTAGGGACTTTTCTGCAAAACATCAGCTTCCCAATTGTCATTTCATTTTAAGATTACTAAGTCTTAGGTTTATTGAATGAAATGCAAAGCGTTTTCTTAATAATTTCTCTCATGTGAAAATTCCTAAAATCTCCAGTGGTCTTTTCAGTAACGATAATACCACAGCCGGTGCATTTCACTAGCAGATGACATTTCAGTCTCCATGAGCTTTGACGATAATTAACTTCTTGCAGAGGCTGCAAATGACTTTTGTTAGCAGTCTGAACCGCATGAATTTTAGTGCTGAAAATGTTACTGCGAAGAGCTTCTCACTATCTTGTGCGTCATCAGCCAGGGTTTGCAGAGATCGTCTCCTTGAACGGCGCAGGGGAGGAAGTGTTCTGACGACTTTGAGGGTTTATGGCAATAGACGGGCTCTGATTTTGTCTGATTGTTTATGAAAGCAGCTACTCTCACAAAATGTTCTGGTTTGTTCTGTGTGGAATTTCCTGTCAGGCTCATCATCTCTGACTCAATTACGGTGCTGTTATTTTCAAATACATGGACTGTGCCGAAAGCACGCTCTGCTTCGGAAATTAAATCGCATGCAAACACCTGGGGCCCGCGTCGGGCCCTCGCAGAGCCCTCGTGTTCGAGAGCATAGAGAGCTGACGATGCATGCACACAATCAGAGGCTGTGCACTAATTAAAGATGTAATTAAAAGAAGAGCTCTGTGTATACTTGAAAACAAAACAATGCTAAGTGACATTTCATTGGTCAGCTGATTATCTAATTGACGGGCTTTTGACTAGCAGCATAAAGTCAGGTCCAGACCGCAATTTGCCAAGACTGCCAAGAATTGCCTACTTCTGACTAGCATGCAAAAAGACCAAGCACATGCAATTTGTTTTTTTGTGTGCGTTTGGTTATAGTAATTAAATCTGAAAAAACCTTAATAAGGGCGAAACCTTATTTCATCCATTTTATCCATATTTATCAATTGACAGGCACTGAATGCATGTTTATAGATGACTGTTTGAATGGGATGAGCAAAACTACAAATTGTCTGCTCAGCGCTATGGTATAGGAAAACAGGGGCGGTGTTTGAGCTTGTCTTTCACCATTTAAGACTGTTGAATTAGTCCATGGGGGTGTCTAGGGGTCTTTAAGAAAGCCAGGGATGGAGCTAGGACCCAGTGTGGCCACCCTTTGGTTCCCAGGGACCCATTTTATTAACATAACTAAAAGTTACTCATTTTAAGACTTATTGGGGCCTATGTTTGGGAATATTTGCACAGGGCATTGGTTGAGAACCACTGATTTATGATTCATAACAAGGGGGCTGGGGCCCATTACGGGGCCTCAGCAAATCTAAAAGGGGCCAAATGATGACTAATTTTTATTTTATTTTATTTTTTATTTTAATTAAATGCTAAAAACATATTTTAAAAAATATGTAAACTGTTTTATTATTATTATTTAATTCCACCACTATGAGGGACCAGTGGTGGACAGTAACAAAGTAGTTGTACTTCGTTACTGTACTTAAGTAAATTTTTCAAGTATCTGTATTTTACTGGAGCAGTTTTATTTTGAGTAACTTTCACTTTTACTTCACTACATTCCAAAGCGTAAGATCGTAATTTTTTAATTTACTACATAAAATATATCGTTACTCCTTATAATATATCACGTGCTCCGAGACGCAGTACTGTTAACCTGTTAAATCATTCGCAAATCGCACCAAACGATTCATTCACGAACTGGAATGATCCGATTGCAATTGTTCTTGAGTCTACAACTCACTGATTCAAATGAACCATTTAGAGCGAGTCTCCAGCGAACTGAATTCACAAGTAAGAACTGGGAGATCTTGTGAGCGCGCGTGACTGATGCTGCAAAAAGTAAGTTACTAATGTCGAATTTTAGGATTAATTATTGTAACTGAAAGTAATATTTAGGTAAAAACTGTCCGTTGTTTGTGAATTGATTCTGCTGTAAAGGGTGATCTGTTAAAGCCCGCTGAAATGCTTGAATTCAGACAAATCAACATCAGTGTCTCTGTTTTAGGTCAAAAAACGAAACATTAAAATAACACAGAATAAATTAAATAACTCAAGCACGTTCATATTCCCTGCTGCTGTAAAGTTAGCAGTTAGCCCTATACGCATTTAGCCCTACGTGACCTCTGTTTTTATATTGTTTATCAACAGTATAAATGTTTATATTGTTTAAATCAACTAACCGAGTAGACAGATATGAATGTTAATCCATAACCATACTGAAAATAAGTAAATATTGTTAGCTGATGCTAACTGTCTAGCTAACAAGTTTGCTGGTGCTAAGTTGAGGTGAAGTCCAAATATTTTTTTTATTCAATCACCTAGTTTACATCTGAGGGAAAAAGAAAGGATGTGATGTTCAGAACATGGTAACTACAATAATTATCAAAGTGGGAAGTGATGATTTGGCCAGGGGTGTTTTTACACCACATACAAGGTTTGAGAGAGAAAAAATCAATATGAAAATATAATTATATTTACCTTAAAATGTTTTTGTTAACTTCAGGCCTTATTCTCATGTCATATAACTGTCAAAACAACAAGCTTTAGAACACTTTTTTCTTACTGGTGAAAATTAGATCAAATCTGTTTTCCCTCAGGTACATCGCAGTGTACGCTTCACAGTGAACATTACTAAATCACTCTCGTCAACATAGTCCATATCAACAAGTAAAATGTATGTTTACTCCATATAGTGGTTATTTTTGAGCATTAGGATTATAAAAAAATATGTGCTAATATAAAATTAAAATTAAGTAGCCCACATAATATTGCAAAATCTTAAAAAACTTGTGTACTCCATCCACCACTTGGATGGACTCAAACTTCCAAGGGGGCACAGGCTGACTTAAAATTGTTTTTGTTTGGTTGATTGGTTAGTTTATACAATTAATTTATTAAAATGCTTAAAACCAAAATGTTTCTGTTCAGAAAAAAAATGAAAACAGAAATACTATTGGGGGGCCTTAATATAATGGGGGGGCTTTGAATATTGTGTTGGATAATGGGGGGCCTTTAAGGCAGAAAGGTTGAGATTGACTTCTGCAGATGGAGCACAGAATGGAACAAAAGGCAGGAGTTGTGAGACATTTTTAGCACGACTATTTTTAACATGACAGAACAATTATGTTGTATCTTGCGATATTGAGAAAGCTCTTGTCAGTAACATCTGAAGAGATTAATAACTTGCAGCATTGATATGACAGATTGGTATTTTAGCAGAGTGTGTGTTTGTCATTAGGTAGTTTTTAGTGCATTTGGGGTCAGTAAGATTTCTTTTAAAAGAAATGAATACTTTTATTCAGCCAACACACATTAAATTGATCAAAAGTGATAGTAAAGACTTTTAAATTGTTACAAAGAAATTACTTCAAATAATTGATGTTATTTTCTGAAGAGATTACAGAATTTACAGGACTGGCATGACAGATTATATAGAGGGATGTTTACATGCATACAGCACTCTAAGTCATTTTCACAGATCTGTGTCAATGGCGATCATTTTGACAACATTGCCATCTGTAGAGTGTGTTTGTCATTAGGTACTGTAATTTTCAATGTGCATTTTTGAGTATACAGTATGCATATGTGTTTATATGCACTATTATTATGTGTTTTATATTAAGTTTGAAGGAACTGCTTGTGTGTGTGTATGTGTCTGATTGTGCACATGCGCTGAAGTCTGGTATATTCTGCACAGAACCCTCACGACCGTGTTCTTTGAAGCCGGAGTGCTTCTCTTTGAAGATCTCTCTCTCTCTCTCTTTCCCCCTCTCTTCTTCATTAAGTCCGTGTTCAGGAGCTAGAGTAATAGGAGTGTGGAGAGCGACATGTTCTCAGCAGGAGAGAGGGGGAATCGGAGCCCCATTATTGTGCAGGTAGGCAGCCTCTGTCAGTGTTAATTTCTGCACACGTCTTCCCCGTGAGTTGTCATGGTTCTAAAATAATCTGCCTTTGAAAGTGCGCCGGGGTGAAGAGAAGTCAGGGAGGCAAAATCACACCTCGCTTCATTGCTCTAAATCTACATCACATCTGTTAGAATATGAAAACTCAGAGAGGTGGACAGGAGAGAGCAGAAGAACCGGGTTTCGCTCTGAATCTCCTGCTGTGCTATTGAAAACTGCTCAATCTTTATGAATTTAAATGAGTCCCGATGCTCTTCTTCAGTCCCTCGTCTGAAGCGAGTCTGTTTATATTGTGATTTGAACTGTGTTGCTTGTCTCTGATGGTTTTCTTTTCCAACATGATGTGAGGGGAAAAAAACAAGACTGTATGTGCCTCAAGTATTGCCATTCTGACAAGCGTTTAGAAATAGCCATGCGTTCTGATGAAACCATTTTTGACAGATATGCGGTATAAATGGAAAATCTTTCATTACAGTGGATGCTTTCACAGTGATACTTTTAAAAACATGCAATGGACCTTTTCCCTGCCTGCTGCTTTTGACTGAGCATGTTCTTGTAGTGCAATCAGCCAATCTACACTGACTCCAGAATAATTAGTTGCACGGCGTGTTCAGCTCAGGTGATTGGCTTGAAAACCTACACACTCAGAACTGAGTGCCATGAGCAAAAATGGCAGCGAGCAGGTTGCGTACTTGGCAGTAACAAGGTTGAGTACTTGCCGAGCAACTGCCATTGAGATGAATGAGGATGCTAACAGATCGCTTTTTCCATGTACTATAGACCTCTTTGGTGCCATCACCATTACACTGCACCAAAGAGCCCCAAAGTACACTAAACAAAGTTTATAATTATTGAAATAGCAGCATTCCTGTAGCTTGAATGTTAGAGAGTGATGCTAGTAACACTGGGTTTGATTCTCCAGAGAATGCATGAACTGATTAAAAAAAACTTTTTGCTTTCTGTGCAGTGTAAGTGGCTTCGGATAAAAGCATCAGACAAATGCATAAATGTAAATGAGTTTGGATACTGATGCACATTCAGGTGATTTTGTTTGGAATAAAATGGACGCTTATCACTTCCTGCCATAGGAAGCTTTTTTGGTGCTAATGCATCATAATGAACTCCCACATTAGGTGTGTAATTGAAGTTTTATCTTTGTATATTATCATGCTTATGTTGCCACAGGGAATGATGGGAGATATTTGGTCTTACAAGTCTGTCTGCTCAAAAAGCAGCTAAGTAAAGTGTTTTTTGACAACCTTGCACTGCTCTTTAAGCAAACCACTTCTGAACATTAAAAAATTTACAATTATGATGAAGAGCAGTTTTGTAAAATTATGAGATGATTTTAAAAATAAGTACATTAAAAAGAAAACTTGCAAAAGTTTCTTTACAGAGATTTTTAATGACTTTTCAGTTTTTTAGAGAGGTTTTTTTTATATATTAAAGGAGAAGTCCACTTCCAGAACAGCAATTTACAAATAATTTACTTACCCCCTTGTCATCCAAGATGTTCATGTCTTTCTGTCTTCAGTCGTAAAGAAATTATGGTTTTTGAGGAAAGCATTTCAGGATTTTTCTCCATATAATGGATTTCATTGGTACCCCGATTCTGAACTTCCAAAATGTAGTTTAAATGCAGCCTCAAGGGGCTCTAAATGATCCCAGCCGAGGAAGAAGGGTCCTATCTAGCAAAACGATGTGTCATTTTTTTCGAAAAATAAAAATTTGTATACTTTTTAAGCACAAAAGCTTGTGTAGCACAGGCTCTGGGATGCGCGTTGCTACGAATTAGTAATGGGTCGTTCATGAACAATTCTTTCATTTTGAACAAATCTTTAATGTGACTCGGGAAGAACGAGTCGTCTCAGGGAGTGATTCGTTCAGTCACGCATGCGCAACATCCTGTTAGGTTCTGTACTGGAATTAGTTCACCTGTTTCGAGTCTTCGGGTTTTTCGAGTCGTTTGTTCATCTTATGGGGCTGTCACGTGATGAACGAACAACTCAAACCCGAAAACTTATCAGTAGGGCTGTGTATTGCCAAGAATCTGGCGATACGATACGTATCACGATACAGGGGTTGCGATACGATATGTTGCGATACTGTAAACAAGGTGATATATTGAGACATTTCTTATTTTATGAATAGGACATAATTTTAGGAAAGCTGTAATTAAGAACACACCACCATATGCAAATCATTCAGTGTTATTGAATCACTTTTTGTGCAGTACGAGTAAAGGGGGAAAATAAAGTTCTTGCAAGATTCTTTAGTTATTAAATGTATAAAATGTAAGCTTTTATAAACAGACCACATATATTTTTAGACCCTGCTTTACAATTTAAGTTTACAATTGTAACCAGATCATTTTGATCTGAATTTAAGATTTACATCTGCTTAATATCAATAAAAATAAAGTGCTTGCAGGATTCCGCGTGGAATCGCCGAGACCGTGACGCGAGCACCGCCTCAACAGCACAAAACAGCCCCACCACGAGAGAAAGCTGCGCGACAACCCCAGCGCGGCCGGCACAAAGGCCCTTTCGCGGAACCGCGGTGCAGACGCCGCCTCGGCTGCACGGGGCGCTTCTGCTGCACCGACGGCTGGCGGCCTGTGTCCTGGAGCGAACAATACCTCAAAAGCCGAAATGACGCCACACTTTACCATGGGAGCAGGAACTATTCTTTCATCCTCCATTAACGCTAACATTAGTGGCGTGCCCATATGCTAATATTTCCTGTTACTGTTTAAGTTGAGATAAGAAGACTGCAATCTAGTGGTGAGGATATACACTCAAAGCGAAGCAACTGTCATGAATCTTGTATGATTTTTTTTTTAATACCGATATTCCATTTTTGAGAATCGATACAGTATCGCCAAACAAAATATCGCAATACACACGTGTATCGATATTTTCTTACACCCCTACTTATCAGATAAGAGGTGTGGTGAGCTAATCATAGACTAAAGACCCAGGTAAACAATGAATTAATCTTTTCTGTTTCTTATAGCATTATAGTTTTTTTGTTTGTAGTGTGATCAATGTTTGCACTTTCTTAGTCTTTGTGCGTTCGCTTTGTAAACAGTGGGTCTGTAGTTCCGCCTACACTCCGCATGACCTTTCGACGTGATTCAATAGTACGTAGCGTCGTGAACGCGCATCCCAGAGCCTGTACTACACAAGCTTTTGTGCTTAAAAAGTATAAAAAACTTTATTTTCCGAAAAAAATTACAGATCGTTGCGCTAGATAAGAGCCTTATTCCTCGGCTGGGGTCGTTTAGAGCCCTTTGAACCTGCATTTAAACTACATTTTGGAAGTTCAAAATCGGGGGAACCAATCAAGTCCATTATATGGAGAAAAATCCTGAAATGCTTTCCTCAAAAAACAAAATCTGTTCACGACTGAAGACAGAAAGCCATGAACATCTTGAATGACAAGGGGGTGAGTAAATTATTTGTGAATTGTTGTTCTAGAAGTGGACTTCTCCTTTAAATGTTCCTTGAGCACCAAATCAGAAATAAATTACATTTTAAAATATAACAATTATAACATTGTTGTAATTTGTAATAATGTTACTATTTTTACTGTATTTTTAATAAATGGAATCTAGGTGAGAAAAAGGGACTTAAAATCATAAAAAAAAAATCATATCATCATATCACATCATCATATGAACAACCAGTCAGGAACTATGCTGATTTAAATCTCACAGTTACAGGTAGCTGTAAGCTGTATGTTTTTATTAAAAATAACCAACTCCTTAGAATCAGATTGTAGTTTTAAGTTGCATGTCAATAGAATGACTAATTCATTGGAATCATTCATGCAGGATCTGAATAGTCTGGTCATGCTGTCT